>DWJZ01005446.1:0-14048 GCA_018249125.1 Asbolis capucinus | reverse complement strand
AGATTGTGTAAAATAAGTTGTTCATTTGCGACGAAGATTTACGTGTTTAAGGGAAATTGTACATTACAAATAAATATTCAGAAACAAAAGGCAGTATTACAGATGTAGGCCGAAAAGGAAATTATTTTGAAGCAGACAATTATGTAAGAAAATTGCTTTCTGTTCGCAACTCTGTATTAGGAATATTTGTTATTTGAGTTACGCATTGTTAGTATAGCTAACGTTAGAATGGCTAGCTATAGGATAATCTATTAATATATATTGGTTTAAGCCTATTAATGGCTCATTACAGAACAGAACTATTATAAATACCAGAGATGTCCACAGCTACTGTGCCACGCTGTTCCAGCCTGATAAGATCCAATGGATTAATCCAGTTGATTCATTTCGTCCAGGTTCCGCGCTATCAAGCAAATTTTTAGTTTATAGCTTCATTCGGATGAGATGCTTAACTTTTTCTCTTACAGAGGTTCTCGACTGTTAAAACTTACAGAGATACCAGATAAAATTACCACGATACCAAGTGAATGTAGAACCACGCAATTTGTAAGTTAATGTCTCCTCGTCAGTTCCTTCGACAAGGCTTAACGATACCAACGATAATAATCGGTTACAACGGTTTAAGGGTTTTCGTAGTCCAAACGCGTTCATGAAATTTTAGGCTACTAAAGGACACCCATCCGTCTACCGGCTGCGCACGTTGTTGGTTAATTTTTTCGATCGCCTACAATCGTGCAGGCCGCCGGGCTATGAATATTCCATAGCGTTCAATAAAATTTACGTACTTTATACTATTGTAGCTAGAAACTGTCCTCGCTTCTGAAGAACCAGTTATAAAAAAGTAGTTATTGTGACATAACTGTAACAAATAGACAGGTATCGCATATTTACTTGTAAATCTTGATGTCTTCTTAAAACTGTAGTACAACCCGTTACTCTGTTGTCAATAATTTCCACGTAGGCGATATGAGGATTTTTTGGTATTTTTTTCACAAGTTTGGTTACATTATCGAGGTTTTCACACGGAACCCTAACTTTTTTGAAAACATTTTATAGCCTATGTACATTTGGCCACTTACCATCAGATTGGATCAACATCAAGCATTAACTTATTCTAGGTAAAACGAAATAAAGGGTTCATAAGGTACAAGAATTTTTCAAATCGCCCCCTAGGTTCGGAGTCTGTTCTCCTCAAACAAACAAACAATCAAATTGGTGAGATTAATAATATTAGTAAAGAGTATACTCTTATAGCTATAGCTAATACTTATATCTCATTAAATTTGTTAAATTATTTACCCATTGCTGAATAAACTGGAAGCTCAGATTAATTATGTAGCGGTAATTAATCCCTGGTGTGGTATCATTTGATAATAACTAATTAGAATAACTAATCCTCTGCTCAAGTAATTGAAATGTGCGCTTTTGTCGAGAATTTAATATTATACCTAGTAGGTACCGGTCCAGTACCGAGCACAGCAATGTGTAGCCAGAGGTGGATTGTTGTCTGGACCTCTCATATTGTGAGAGGAGAGGTCCAGTGGGTACTGAGCGTAGAAATGTGGGGCGGCCCGCGTGGTGGACTTTGGCCTGTACCTCTCATATTGAGAGAGGAGAGGTACAATAGTTATTGTGTACCGGCCTGGCAGGTGGCCTATCGTCTGTACCTCTCATATTGAGAGAGGAGAGGTACAATAGTTATTGTGTACCGGCCTGGCAGGTGGCCTATCGTCTGCACCTCTCATATTGAGAGAGGAGAGGCAGTAGTAGGACAGTTATGGATAACAATGGTGACTGTCACGAGCCTCTCCTCATAGCTGAGGAGAATAAGACAATATCACTCTGTTCCGATCTGGATTGATGAAATGGTTTTATGTTACGTTATGAGCAGGCAAACGAACAGACGGTTCATCAGATGGTAAGTAGCGTCACTGCCACACCATACTCATTTTATAAGGAGTCCTTACATACTTCAAATAAAGAACTCCATGCAGTAGACACGTTCACACGTAAGTTAAAGACTTAGTGTTGTTTACAAGGAGCTAGTGAGGGTAGTTCTGAGAAAACAATGTCTTATTAACACCAATAAATCTGTCTTAGACCGCGCAGCCATGCTAGTTAGTTCGTAAACAGTGATAAATTGCTTCTAGTTTGTCGCTTCACTAACAGCGAAGATTTTGCATTAGTTTTTAGTTATGAAAGACCTCGCTGTCCATCCATTTGTTCTTATAGGGCTCTATCCTTCTGTTCTTGTAAGCGTTGCTGTCTAGTGGCGTAACTATATCATCTGAGGCCCGTGGCAAATTTATAGGATTGGGGCCACCAAGAAAAACCAACTTTTTTTATAAAATGTTGTTAACAATTTTTGTTTACTTCTTAGGTTGCAATCTCTCGATCCGGGGGCCCCGTCAGGCTGGTTGTCTTCCATAGAATTCCCGGTTCCGGTAGTAGCAATCTTTAAACCTTGTCGGAAGCCGTCGGGCAGCATAAAACCTTCCAACTGACCACTTACCTCTCTATCAATACGCATTGGGGCAGTATACAGGAGACCTTTAAGGCCTCAAGGCCTTCTTAGTATTTTTTTATACAACATAAGTTAATGCTTGACATCAATCCCACCTGGTGGAAAGTGGTGATGGTGTCTAATGGATGTTGGACACACTAACTTAGTAAATGCCTATTCACTCTTCTCTTAAAGACTCCCACATCATACTTGTATTAGCAGAGACCCGTGTCGAGAGTGGGCCAACAATACATCGAAGCCATTTAGAATTATAGGTTAAAAATGTAATTTTTAAGTCTTCCATCATTCCGAGAAAGTGCTGTATGAAGAGAGACCCACGTATATTAGGAAAGAGTAAGAGTCTTGCTTCAGAGTAATGTAAGAAGTGTCAAATCCCGAAGACATTAGTATTTATAAAGCTCTTCACCTATCTGTTCCAGTTCTGGTAGTAGCGCAGTGCGCTTGCAGATAGAGGTGCGTCAAAATTAATAATAAATGAAGAGCGCTTTGATTAAAACTCGCTCCATTTAGAATTTAATGAAACATCGAGTCTCGGAAATTACAGGTTTCATACCGCACTCGACCTTGGCGGAGAATATGCAGAAAATAATGTAATCTTATTTATAAAACTTGGGACGGCCCATTATTCAAATAACATTTGTTTGTAATATTTTTTAGCGAGATGGTTACTTAAATTGTAATTGTATCTGTTACACTCCTTATTCTTACTAATATTATAAATGTGGAAGTCACTCTTTGTCTTTTAACTTTTCACGCTTAAACCATCGCACTGATTTAGATGAAATTTTGTACAGAGGTAGAATATAAGTAGGGAAAAAACATAGTCTGATTTTTATTGAGAAGAAAGGCTTAAAGGGGTTTAAATTGGGGATGAAAGTTTTTATGGAAGATCTTCATATCGAAGATTACACTTTTATTCTTGCACTACATGTGGTGTTCATTGTGGGGAAGACCGAGCCGAGGAAAAATATGAACCGATCTGGTTGTAATTTGGTACAGAGATAGATTATAGACTGAAAAAAACTACACTACTTTCATTCAGGTACCCACCAAAATGGCAAACCCGCGATCAGAAACTATTATAATATAAAATATAAGATATGAATAGCATATTCTCAGTTATTTCAACACCAAACCATAATTAAAATAAAGCTCGGCAACAGAATTGCTGTACAAAAACCAAAGTGACAATTTGAAGCGTCGATTTCTGTTTTTAGCGAGTTTCAGCTGAAAATGGACAATATAACAATGGCGACCGCACTATTTGCGACGGTTTTGTTTTGATGATATGTAGCAATCTGATGCGAGCGCTGATAGTCAAATTGCAGTTTAATCTTAACGATTTTAACATGGTTTCTCTCTTTTTGCTGGAGTTTTTCCATTATTTATTTAAATAACGGAATCCTCTTTTCTACATTGTATAACTCAATGCTTGACCGCTATACCATTTTGATTTTTATAAGTATATAAGTATTGTAATTATGTAGATATTTTATATAACTTTATTTATGTATGTATATTTGAGGTATCTTATGTAATTATATAAATATCGTTATTTATATATTTTAAAAATTTTCATATTCTTAGTTCGCCACCTGTCATAAATAATCCGCCCTTTGTTAAAAACTGTCTATAGGTTTTTACATAAATAAATAAATAAAATAAATATACCACCTGATGGTAAGTAGTGGAGTAGTGTTAGATGGTGAACTGCATTAACGTAGAAAAATCCTTTTCCCTCTTGTCTTGAAGACACCTATATTATACCCGCGCGGAAGCACTGACGCTGCCAACTTATTCGAATCCTTTGCAGAACGCCACACAAAAGACGGAGTGAAGCGCTTCATCCGTGCCCAAGGGATGGATACCTGAGGTGTGTTGTGTCGTTCGATGGTAGAATGGGGTGGGTGGAATCAAGTCGTGCAGGCTTCTTCTTCTTTTACCACCACTGGTTGTTGTAAAGCGCTATTTAACATTTCACGCAAGCCTTCAGGTTATAAGCTTCAAGAAATAACATTTACCATGTGAAAGGTCGAGTGTGTCATATACTAAATAATATAAATAATAAAACCATTGTCTGTGATGCAAGGATAGTGAAAAATTAGATATTCTATGTATGTACATATGTGGGTTTTCTTGACACTTTTCCAATAAAGCTGGTTGCATCATAACTAAAAAATAAGAGTAAAACATTTGCCGTATGAAAAATTGAATTATGCTCCGTTAGAGGAAGCGATGAGAGGAATAAATTTGTAGGTGAAACGTGACATGAGTGAACTGTGTCGTAACTTTGAAGCTAGCTAAAGTTTATATTCTCGGAGTTCTTCAAAATGCTTGACATATTAATGTAAATTATCAAAAACCTTGCAAAAAATCATATAGCTACAGTCAACTCAGATAACTTGTATTTCAACTTTGATCATACTAACTTTGGGATTTTGATAAAAAAAAATTGCTTATAACAAAAATTACACATCTTGACATGGGAAATATACCAAATAGTTAAATAAAGCATAAGTTTAAGAAATGTCATAAAGACATTAATGACGTAAATTATACTGTCAAAGTGATTTAAAAGTCATTATGTTGAACTCAAAAAGAAAGGTTCCATAATGATATGACGCACAACATATTAAAATAATTTGCACAGAATGTGACTACATCGGACAAGGATCCAGGAATTATTTTATGACCCAGATCGTAAAACTAAAGTTTACTTAGTTTTATCGTCGTCCCCCGGTTTATTGAATTTTAAAACCTCTCAAGAATGTAGCTAGTAGATATTCGATTTTCTCCCCTGTGACCTCAATAAATAAAGTTTTATATTCAATGTCTAAGTAAATAAATCATTTTGATTGCTGAGGTGTATTCGCTGTAGATTTTATACTATGAAAGTGGTTGAAAGTTTGTTTTAATTTAAAGTTACTGCTATGGCTTGTCGGTCGGAAGTCTCACTGAAATATGAAGGAATTTAAGTTGAGAAAACTTTAAATATGTTTGTAGTGGTGATTTCCGCTTTATAACTGAAGAAATAATTAAAAATATCCTTAGAATTTGGTGAGTGATCAGGTGCTGACTCCAGCGACATCTTACGAGAGATCCTTGATGCCAGTACAGTGTCTGTCTTTAAATGTTGCAGCATAAGAGTATATTTTTTAAGGTAAAATAGCCTGTGTGTTATTCCAGACTATCTCTCTCTGTGCCAAATGTAATTCAGATCCTTTCAATATTTTTTTCGTGAAGGTGTAACAAACATCCATTCATTCATCATCACTAACTTTACTAACATTAGTAGGATTTTATAAATAACGTGTTTCGACATTTCTTACTGTATCGTAATGCAATTAACATTTTCACCAATATCACAAAAAAAATATACAAGATTTCCCTTACAATTAAAATTTATAATGTTTTCTGAGTTAGTTTGCAATGTGGTACCAAATTTGTTCTTGTACCGTACTGAGTTTATTTTATTGTTTAGAATCCATTCAGCCAAAGGTATCCTTCTTCATTGGAAGAAGGAGACAGGGGGAGAGAGGTAGAGAAAGAAGGAGACTCTTACGCATCTTTTTGTGAGCTCAGCCGAGATAAATTAGCGAAGACCCAACGACAAACGTTACTCTCGGTGCTCGTTTGAAATGTTCTTCAAAAACAAACCAATTCAGTGAAAGGCCGAAAAGATCTTCACAGAAATCTTTAGAGACGTGTGAAGCGGCTAAATAAGCAATTATTTGGCACAAAAGAAGGGGCTAGGTTGTTTTAATTCAGTCGTAGCATTGTGGTACGGTGTACAAACGATGAACATATGTCTATTTGCATGGTTTTTTGGATCGTGCCAGACTTTAAACAATGATTTATCTAAACCTTTGTACCTTGTAGATATAAGGCCCGTACTTCATGTGCCAACTTTACCAACAATTCATTATTTTTTAATTCATCATATCAACTCGCACGCCCTGGGCCATCTGCTTTTATAGATAGAAAATTCAAAACAATTTTGATTTTAATGCTTTCATTCATTTAACATTAGTATGTGAAGTAAACATAGGCGTCATATAATTATGGACTCTCTCCTATGGAGCCTCTTTTACCTAAACCATAACACTTATAAAAAAGTATGTTGTTCTGTTTTTGTATATATTAACGTAGAGCTAAAGTAATACGGGTTGGTTTTCCACCACAATTGAAGTAAGAAACTTAAGATTGGGCAGTCGAAAGTTCTTATACACATTATTGGTCACCAAGTTATCCTTAGATGACAGATATGGGTAAATTTATTTGTTTCTCTTAATTCCAGTATAACTATTATGGAGTAATATGTAATTCAGTGACACTAAGATGTACTTTTTTGAAAGTAGATTTGTCTTTTTCGCTCGTTTAGTACAAAAGTATTGCAATAACAATTGATTTTACGCATGTTATAATATCAAAAACAATATAGGCATTGTTCCTGGCTTGTATAGGTATGATATCCTATGATGATTACGGAAATCGTTCTGGGAACGCCACTGGACGCTTCACGAACATTCCGAAACATTAACTGGTCTCACCATAGTTTTTAGTTAAATTTAGTAATAACGTAAATAATTAGATATAATAGTAATAGTATAAAATATACCATCGTTCAATACAATAACTTGTATAGAGGTATTGTAGTTTATCGTAATAAACATTTATTTCGACTATCTATAGTATAGATTTAGTATATATAGATTCTATACTAACTTTTATTCAAGGTATAAATAACAAAAATAAACACTCGAATTCGTCTACAATGCGTACAATAAAAAATGAGTTTAAAATGTAGTATTGTCATGTTCACATTACAATCGACGTCAAAGAATGAGTCGTGAAGCCCCAGAACCAATAGGATATTCCATTTGTTTGCCGCAAGGAATGTTTTGTACTCATACCAAATCCTGTTACACTTCATTTCACTTTACTTGACTTATAAGCAAAGTTGGAAAATCATTTTCTTCTGTTGAAAATGTATACAAAGCAAAGTTTTGCTTTCAGTTTAATTTGAAACGTGAAACATATCATAAGTTAGATTTCGTCTTCCTTTGCTGAAAATATCAAAAGATTTACTAATAATTTTAAGGGTTTATTCACACGTGCGACATCGTGTCGCCCAATGACTGACGCATTAGGTTTTATGAAATGCTTGCTATTCCTACCGTGCTTGACCCATTACGGCCCACTAATAAGCAGGAGTCTTTTCTGGTTACTGAGGAAGGCTAGTTCATACTTCATCACGGTGCTCTGAAGATTGATGACAAGGTTAGAGGCAAACCCAATGGTTGCTTCAACCCATCGATGGCCCACTACTGAGCACGGGTATCTCCTCATACTGAGGAGACCTAGAGCATACTCCACCACGCGGCTCCAATGCAGATTGGTGAAAGTAACCCAAGTGTTACATGGTTTACATTAACGGACGGTATCTTAACCGTAAATTAAAAACAATACACGAAATATTATTTTTATTACAATTGTTTATTTTACTAGCAGTGTATGTTTTTATATTAGTATGTTAGTATATTTGTATATGTTTGTTAAGTGATCGGGTCAAATCTTGCAAGCTTAAAGAGAGCTACTTCCTCGTACACTACGGAGCTGTAATTTTGCATACTGCTTCAGTTCCGATGACAATGCATTTTTATAAGTATAATCTGCTGCTGTGCTCAGGATTGGCTCTAGACACAAAACTCTTCAACGGTAGACAATTATCAAATTTTATGTTTCTTTGCAAGGGGGCTCAAGCTTGTGTTAAATATTTTAATAAAGCTTGTTTTAATTTCTATTCAATGAACTTTATTTGCCGTTTATAGTATTTGTACGTACCAAATCCAAGCTTACGCTAATCCATTAAGGCCACACCGTGAACTGTCTCGTAACATCCATAGATATTGAATATTTTATCTGGTATAACAGAGCATCATATTCTCGCAAGTTAGTTCGTGATTGACAATACCTTTGCTGACTGACTCATGTTTTTATGGTTTAATTTTTTTCTCTAATTCCTGTTATTTTTATAAAGTTACTTGTGTCTACCCGCGGCTTCACCCGCGTGATAACGTTAATGAAATAGCCTATGCCACTGTGCTCGGATCACCACACATATTGTGAGGAGTATGGGCCATAGTCCACCACGCTGGCCAACTGCTGATTGCTATGCTTCACAAACCTATAAGACCTTTATGGAGAAGTCAAAAGTTAATCAACTTTTGATACACATGTTTTTAAGATCAGAGGGCTGTGCTTGTTGTTATTTAACTCAGTCGATAACTACGACACAACTTCAAAGATAGATAGATCTAACAGTTCATATTATGTTATCATTGCAAGCCCACTATTGAGTTCAGATCTCCTCTCAAAATGTGAGATGTGTAAGCCATGACCCACCGCGCTGCGTAAGTGCAAATTGGTGAACCTCACATCTCTTTCGAGAACTTCACGTACACTCTCAGGAGTGCAGATTTCCTCACGAAGTTTTCTTTTACCGAAGCAAATAACACTTGTTATAAACATATAACTTTAAAATGAAGAGTAATGCGCACGAGTCGAACTCAGGAACTCTTATTCGAGCGACCTACGGTCTATCTGTAAGACTATCACTGTCATGTAACTTATAACTAAATTAATTAACATAACACAAATTAAAACTAAATACTTTTGTCTACGAACTTCAGCGTAGATACTTTTGCGCCAATTAAAAACTTTTTAACTGTTTAAAAACTCTGAACACAGACAGATGTAGCGCTCTTAAATTCCACGAAACCACAAAGGCGAATTTTTCCTTTATTTAACAGAAAATGTTCTATTTTTAGATTTGGCTGCTTTCATGGCAATCTAGGTGTATTGTCTGCACGGTATTTAGTTGCTGAGTTTAGTGATATTTTTATAAAAAGGTATCGTATAGCATATGTTGCAATTAACTTAAACTGCTCTCATATATGGGCTGGTGCTGCCATCTATCAGCATTGGATTCAACGGAGAGGCGTACCAAGAGGCTAATTGGTGACCCTAAATTAGTTGAGACCAATCTTCAAAGCCTCGAGCACAGGCGCAGAATCGCTAACCTCTCGGTATGGTACAGGATACATTTTGGAGAGTGTGCGCAGGAATTACACGTTTTAATTCCTCCATCCCCTTTTCACCATCAAACAAGCAGTCGCACGGCGCGTATCCATCCCTTCGTCGTAGACATTCCGCCTTCTTTTATCATGCGTACCGCAAAGGACTGGAATAAGTTACCCGCGTCAGTTATCCCGTTCGATTACAATGTCAATGCCTTCAAATCAAGACTGAATAGGCTTTTGCTGAATTAGTTCACCTTACCACCCAGACTACATCGCTGGTTACCATCAGGTGGGATTGTGATCAAGAACTAATTTATTGAATATAAAAAAAAATTTACGAGAGTTAAATACAACGAAATTCTGCGCGGACCTTGTTATATTTTACGGTGAACTTTATTTTCTAATCGTCAAAACTAATTCTCTTGTTAAAATGATGTTTTGGTAACCCTATCGTTGGTAACCTCCAGGAAGCGACCTAAAATAGGGTCATTCATACTCGAAATACCTTTCGACTGTAATAAAAACTTCGACGGCACGCTCAAAGGTAACAATTGACATATGTATGTCTTCCTTGTAGGTACGCATTCCGCTCCATATTGATTCTTAGGAGTAACCGCGCTGTGAGCATAGGTAAGATTCGTAACAAAAGAAAATAAAGAGGTGAAAAGAGTTAATATACTGACCCTCAACTTTAGTAATACTCATTGATTTTAACAAGTTTTGTAGCGTTCACTACCAAAATCCTCTATGTATAACAAGATTGTTATTATTAAAAATCTTCGTAATTTCCAAGAAAGTCGTTTATTACAAACTATAAGTATTGTTAAATGTCAAGATAAGTACTTTTTATTACCCTGAGATTTTACAATCCTTTAAGCTGGATTTTCTTGAAAAAATTCAACAGCAATGTTTCACCGTCGTAATACCCAGAGCAATTCTTTTATTTCGCAACATTCCCTTGAGATATATTTGCAATTCGCCTACGTGATCTCTTATTATTCTTTTATCCTGCTGGACAATGCACGGAGCTGAGAATTCGGTCAGGTTTGAGCAAATCTTGTGTGTAAATATTACACATACTACCGGGAATAAGATCAATAGAAGGCGTATTTTTTTGTCCAGCGCTTCGATGTTTGCGCATAGATTGATGGTATTGTTACTAGAGTAATTTAGCTGTCTCAATGATTTAACTAGGACAAAGCACTTCTATCGTTTTGGTAACGTAGTTTATTTTATCTCATCCCATCACTACTGACATTACACTACTAAATCTTTAATGACATCGTTGTATGTATCAACTAGAAATTGCCCTTGCTTCGGAACAAGAGTTTGGTTTAAGAGTCGCCATACTAATTTTAACCTATTATCCCACGAAACAAAGCAGTTTTCTGGGACAAAAATCCTATAACCATTGTCCTTAGAAAAGCCACAAACATGCTAAATTTCATCTGAATTGGTCCATTGGTTTTGGTGTTGCCATATAAATTTTAATCTGTTATCCTGTGGGGAGTAAGCGATTTCATGGGATAAAACATATCCTATAACTATTCTTGGGTTTTAAACTACGACTGTGCTAAGTTTCATCAAAATCTGTCCAGTGGATGTTGCGCGAAGCTCGAACAGACAGACCAACAATAAATTAAAAAAAAATGTTTTGGTCTCTATATCGATAACAAAGCCTCCCTGCATTAGAATTTAAAAAAACACTTAATGTACAGAACTAACTCCGTTTCAGTTTAATTATTAGTATACATACATAGATATAGATTGTAAACGACCGAGTAATTTAAACAAACATGATTGTAAAAGTGATGGGCGAATTCAAGTCGTAAATAAGCGACGTGTGGGAAGTTGGGGAAATTTGTGAACTGATGGCAATGATTAATGTAATGAGAAAATAAATAGATAAGACTAGTGGCAAACAAGAAACGCGATTATTAATTCGAGAAACATAAAAACCGATGGCGTTTGCGCTGATTAGAAATGAAATGGTGGAAGAATAAAGCCAAATACGTAAAACGATTAAATTTCGGTGCATCAAATCTATTGGCAAAAATTCTGATCAGTTGAAAGGCCGTAGAAAGAATATGGAACGCCTGTATAACAAAAATCAATACATTGTTTTTAAGGTATTATTATTATATCTTTATTGTAAAACCAAAAAAATAAAGGAGTACAATGAGCGGACTTAATGCCGGATAGGCATTCTCTACCAGCCTACCCTGGACGTTTATTAAAGGATGAGGTAGGTGTTACATAAATATTATATTATTCAATGCAAAGATACAATTTAAATAAATGAATATATATAAAATATATACACATAAATGAAAACACAACGTGTTACTTAGCGTCTTACTTACAAGTGTTCGAGAAATAGTTTTCCTCTGACTTACATGGACCGTTCCAAGTAGTGCTACCGTACTTGTCTCTCAAATGGGTTCTTGGTTGGAGCCTTCCTGATCTTCACGGATAAGAAGTTCCAGAGTAGTATAGCCTGAAAGGTGAATGAATTACTAAAATATCGGGTACTGCGAAAGAACCTTACTCCGGCCTCTAGCTGGCACATCACTAACGCACGCTCATCCCTGTGAGGCGAGGGACGGCCAGCCCTCGCGCCGCCGCCACACATCACCAGACCGCGAGACCTAACGGGACGACCGGCGACGCACGATGTCGTCCCTCATAATTTTTAATACATTGTAATATTACTAATAAATACTTAGTTCACAGTCCATTGCATAAGTTATTCACCCAACCCCGTATATTGGTCCTTCGAGCCGGATATGAACCAGCGACCTATGATTAGTTGAGGAACGAAGTATTTTGTTATGCGTTGAACAAACATACTGAAAATTTTTCTTTAAATACGTAGGAGAAGTGGGCTTCAAAATTGAATATAGTAGGAGTAATAACCTGGAGTTATGTTTTTGCCGAATAGTAAGTTATTACAGCTTTGAACGGTAGTGTGAGATGTGTTTATATTTTCGAAGACTATAGATATACATATCTGATGCAACAGATAAATAGGCGTTCTAGTTTATTTAGAAATTCTTCGGTAAGATCCGAATAACAAACATCTGCGTAATCAAATAAGGGTAATAACAGACTTTATGCCAACATTATTTTGGTGTGAATTAGCAAGAAGTTCTTCAAACGGTAATATTTAGACAGATAATTTTATCCATTAAACATCCGGTACAGATCAGTTTACAGCTAAAAAATCTTTAGAATTCACCCAAATTCTCAATCCTACTCCTGAATATCCGTTGAAATAAATTGAAATATTTTGATGAACCTGTCCAAATTTGTAATGTTTTACGCATAACTTAGTTTTCTTTTCAAAAAAACTATCAACAGGGATCCCTGGTAGGATGCCAATTTATAAAATACAATGAGAAGAATTAAAACGTATTCATATTTTTTATTCAAGATGTTTGCAAATTGTCGGTGAATACTGTAGCGTTCCTGTATTGTGTAGACGTCGGAGCTCGGAATAAAAAACGCTATTCACATTAGTTGGCTCGTTTTTAAACGTTTTGCCGCATTGTTTTGGGATTAAAACTCTAAGTAGGGTTCAGTAGTGAACTTAGAACCATTATCATTTCTTTCCTTCCGTGTATCCCCGGTTGGTGTAGTTGCCGTTTTCTTAGTATCAAATCTTAAATATACTATCTGTCGTCATCATCTATCAGATGAAATTAATAGACTGCCAGGTGCTCGTTAAGTCAAATTGAGTATGATTTTAACTTTGGCTTGCAGTTATAAGGAAACATTTTCGTCCTCTCTTTATTATCGATAGAAATAAATGAATAAATATATCAACAGTTACAACTCACACGATCCCAAACTAAGCATTAACTAATACCATGATGATCAGACAACTGACAAACAACCGCAAAAATTTTGTAAAACATATACTTATACAGACATTTTTATTACGTCCAGATATAGAAGAAACACCTGCTCATCACATTGTTTAAAACTTATTACAATGATTTTTATTTTTCATAATTCACTAATTGCATTTATTTCATTTTTCATAATCCACTGATTGCAGTTAAAAATAAATTTTCATGATTGTAATTAATACCGAAACTTCGACCCAGTTGTATGGAACATGAACACGGCAAGACTGCAGTTACCAGAACAAAATCTCACAAATAAAAAAAAAAGAAGTGGGCAAAATATATCCTTAAATTTACGTACTAACTTATAAGTCGACCTAATAAAGTGCTGATATTTCTCTTTGCTCTTCAAATGCCAACGTATTTTTTATTTTATAACTATGGCATAACAGGACTTAAAACAATCAACAACTTGCTTAAAAAACAAGGCTTATTAAAAATATTTAAAAACACAAGCTATAATTATAGATCCATAATACAAAGACATCCATAATACACAAAGTTTCACAACTGAATTGTTAACCGTTCAGGAGT
>DWJZ01005445.1:0-14049 GCA_018249125.1 Asbolis capucinus | reverse complement strand
ATGATAGCGAACAAGTTGTGTTTGTGGTGTGCGTGTCAGTGTACCTACATGTGTTTTGTTTGTGTGTGTGTGTGTTTAGATAACCCATTTATCGAGAGAATCTATTATAGGCTATATATTATCACGCTAATACCAATAGGAGCGGAGCACCACTGAAGAAGGTTTCAAAATCGGGTGATTTTTTTCCTATTGAGTGTTTCCGCTACGTGCGCTGCCAAAACGGATAAAGTTTCGCAAAAAGAAAGTCGCGGGTTAAAGTTAGTGTTAGGCCAAAGTAGCTATCCCACGCGGACGAAGTCGCGGGCGGAAGCTAGTGTCAAATAGAATTCCCAACAGCTGATTTTAACTAAATTCAAGTGGTTAGATAAACTAATCCAACATCGCAATAAATTACGTAACATACTCTATAAGGGTCAGTTAAAGGTCAAGTGACGTCGTCGAACCAAACAAGCGCTCAATATCAATATATACAACACCACATGAACCAATTTGGCGTGCATATTAAATTGACGCAACCTTAACTGTATCCTAGACTATAAACATTTTATTCCGTGATCAAATCGACAAATACCGAACAAGCATAGAACACGAATTTGTCACTAATAAATCTGTTCAAATTCAAACTTGTATCGAGTCCTGATACTGTTGATTCACGGTAGCTAAATATGCAACGGGTGACGGGTAACTGAACGTAGGACGAAATGCATTAGACTTTTAGTTTAACCTTGTAAAACGATCTTTATGGATTGAAAAAGATCGTTACAAAGTCAAATCTCTCAATGCAAGGTCATAGGCCGATGTACCAACGACATAGTGGGTGGGATGTTCGATTGATTCTACGAGTGTCTTCACACATATTCGGGCCGTCACTGATTAATAGACACAATTGGCTTCAAACTATTAATTGCTCACTACTGAGCACGAATGTATCTCTCCACGTAACTGGTATAAGGTCATAATCTGAAGGGACAAAAGAAAGTTAGTCACTAATGGTCACCCAATACGAGCGCTCAAGTTGAGCGCATGTCGCGTCGCAGGGTAATAAGAGTTCCGCAAAGCGTTCGCCATATCGAACAATTAATCCTCATAATTATATAGCAAAAGGGTATTAGCCTTTTGCAATGCAAAAATATGATGGTAAGTGGTCACCTGCCCGTTAGGACAGCTAACGCGTTGCAACTTGAGAAATCAACTACATTTTACTTATACAAACGCCAAGGTAACATCGTTAGCGTGATTCAGAAACTTGTACAGCGCCATCTAGTTAAGGAACTGTGAGCGTTGATGAGAACTCTCTTTGCTCGAACATCTTCTGAACGATTTCTCGGACACGAAACAGAGTCATAATATATTTTCTCAAATATTGAGTTTCAAAAACCCATTAATCTCAATTAAACATTCTTAATTTGGCTCGCTGCATGAATATATTTTTTTCTAAAAGTAATTAACAGTCGACAGCTTTTGCTATTAAAGTAAGAAGAATCGAACCAGAATCGGAATTCTTCAGTTAAAAACCAACAAATATAGCGTGGTGGTTAATAATTATCGACGAATCAGATATCGACAATACACTAGATGCGTCACTGGTGTACTGCCAGGCACAAGGTGCTACAGGAAAAGGTGTTTCCCGATATATCAAGCGGAACAAGTATGATGGCACCCTATTACATAATATTTGATTGACACGTCTGCCTCGGGTCACGTGCAAATTTAACGCCTATCGATACATCGTTCGATTGAAGGTTGATACATCGTCAAAGTTCTTCCGCCTTGTAAGGTGTAAACCGTTTGATTTCGGACAAAATATTGGAATTCAATAAAAGTAAATGAGCGGTTGGAGTTAATAAAATAAAATGGATACTGTGAAAAGTACAACAATAAAATTGGACACGAAAAAACTCTCACCTAAAAAATAACATTAAAAAAATAATAGGACTTTAAAAAATACATTATTAAAACAATGCCTTTTACCTTGCTTCTTTCTCTTTTATTTAAAATATTATCATCGAAATTATTTTTGTGAACAAAAATACTTAAAGAAATATATTAAAACTATTAATCTGGACATAATACAATTGAAAATTACAATTTTACTTAGAAAATGAAAACAAGAAAAGCGCATCAAGAAAACGAGAAAATATATGAATAAAAATCTAACTTTGTTTACATTATTTAAAGTTTTTGGCAGTTAAAATATAGCAAACATAAAACGGATCGAAGTTATTTAAAAATTCATACACATATTATATAACAAGTTACGAAAATAATACCTGGTGCGCTATATTGCAACTCAATAAATATTCATTACCCCGCTATGAAAATTTTGAACCCATTCAAAGTAAAAAATCATCAACTTGCTTATAATTTGCAAATAAATTATGCAGTTTTATTTTCTACGTAAACTAAATAACATAATTCCAAAAAACACAAGGTTCTAGAAGATTCTGCTTTGAACCTGAAAGACAGCAAGTCAAAGGCCAAAGTTAAATCTTACTGATAGCCCTTAATCCTACTAATATTATAAATGTGAAAGTTCGTGAACATGTTTGAATGTTTGTCATTCCTTTGAACCTGAACTGTAACCTTTGGACGGATAAAGAAGAAACTTGGCACATGGTTAGACCACATTCAGGAAATGAACATTGGATAGAATTTAGATCGCTTGTAGGTTCCCCTGGGATGATGTGCATGTTTACATTTTAAGGATTTTTACGGATTAAGATGAAACTTAGCACAGAGATAGATTATAATCTAGGATGATACAAGCTATTTTTTCCACGAAAATCCGAGCTTAAACTCATATAAGCTACTTTCTATCAACACATGAATTGGGCGAAGCCACAGAAACATAAACCACTCATTCGGTCAGATTTTGTATACAGCATCTTTACTGAAAATCGATTTAAGGAGCCATTAAAGTCTCTGAGTACAACAGTTAATAACTACTCAAGGACTTCCGGAAAGCTCAATCGGATACATTATAAGAAATAATTTATCCATCGGTAAGAAACAGGACTCCGCGGCACGCACCGCGGACATCTATCAAAGTCGTGCCACGCATTCATTACACTAACAGTTAATCAACTAGGAGCGGCTACGGGCTAAAACAACTAAACCTGTAATGCACATACGGTAAAGGGATTTTTTGTTAATGATGAAGGGACAAGTACGATCAATCCATTAACATATTATTTTAAGATGTAATTTTGCTAACTAATATAACTATGTTTATAAAAATGAATATGTGTTTGTTTGTACTTTATAGACTCTAAAGTGGAAATATAGCACTATTTGTCTTTAACTCTGTTCAGAATTCTGTGGAACCAAAATTATATCGATAAGACATATGTACATATTGATGAGTGCATGCGCAGCAACGCGTGTCGGGTACAGCTAGTTTAATATATTCTTTACCGTCGATAAAATATAGAGTAGATAAAATATAGAAAGAGTTATATATTAAATATATAAATACAATTAAAAACTAAATTTGAAACTGTAACGAAAGAAAACGTAAAGATTTTGAAAAAAAGTTTTGCCTTTCAGAAATCAACTGTAGAGTTATCTTCAGAAGGAACCCTAGATATTAGATAATAGTCAGAATGTTCATCCATCAACATCGTGATGATCATTAATTACTCCACGAGTAATCAACTGAGTCAACTGGCCAATCAATCCTGATGGAACTACCAATAGCTGATTTCACTTCACGACGTCTCGTCACTCACTCCCTGTGTCGAAGAACGTAAGATCTAAAATCTGTCAATAGCCGCGCCTGTTATTATGCTTTTAAAATTGAGAGGAACTGTTAATTTTAGCGAGGAAAATTTTTTGCACCATGAACATGAGGCCGTTTTTAATTTAGATTCTACAAAAAAATACACGGTGGTCTCATGACTGGCGATTACACAATCGTGATGAACAGACACGCCCATCGATTGGACTTCATTAACATTGGTGTGCATGCAGAACAAAACGTAGAATTATAGAAAATGTATTCTTATGATATAAGCGTCCTAGGGTCGATTTACAATTGCAACAAAGCTTGAAGGCTAAATAACACTCCTTGTGAACTAATGACTAAAAGCAACAAAATGTTCGGTACTGATTGACAACATTAATAGGGCATTAATTAACGCACACTTAAGTCAGTCACTATAGAACCTGTAACCATAAGACAAATTTCCGAATCATTAAACTAAGAATTGGAAAGGATTAAATTAACAATGAATTTATGACTTTAATGGCTATGTTACATCCAAACAGTTTTTACCAGTTAATCGCACGCAACTCGGGGAATTGTGAACTCGGCGGAAGAACAGCAAACTGATTTAATTATTACCTGCAACAAGAAATAAACGATTAATGACACATGAAATACGCCTGATAAGTTTTTAGCGAATACTACAAACTTACAAAACAAGAAAGCAATGATGTAAGTAAATAAGGTGCTAATACTAATCTATTGTATCATTTTGAATCGTTCACTGTTATATATCTATACATATAAAATGCTTAGTCCTGAATGACTGACGGATCAACGCACACCCTTAACCGTTGATCGTAGACACCTGAAACTCGGGGGGTAGGTTCTTTGTATGACGTAGGCATCCGATAAGAAAGGATTTTTCAAAATTCTACCCCTAAGGGGATGAAAAACAGGGGCAAGAAGTATATGGGACAACGTGATTCCTTTGTCCAATCTACTGCAAATTTTGCATTAACATTCTTTAACGGAAATAATAGTATAAGTATTTCATATCTCATTGAAACTCATCGCCTAAAGGGGTTAAAACGGGGTAGAACGTCATTCATTTATAAGTCTACAGTATCAAGAGAAAATTAAGTATAAAACAAGAATGAAGAACTATGAACAGTAATATTGAACATTTGAATTGAATTGAATTACAGGTAGTAATTCCAGGTCAATCACAAAATTGAAGCAGTATAACATCAATTTGGTCCATTAAGAGACTACTTTGAATCCAAACCTAAACGTAAATACACAATTTCAATTCAATATTTCATAACAAGCCCCGTGACCTTACACAATCGAATAGCTCAATAGCATATTGACCCAGCAGCCAATCACAGTTAATAAATACGAATTACCAGCTGATAGAGCAGACGTAGGACAAGTAGGCCAGCAATAACTGACGTACAAACAAACAGTTCGTTTAGTTTTTTTGTGAGGAGCAATTTAGTTACGTCTTGTAATAAGGTAACGGTAGTTACGTCTTGTAATGTAAAAGGATTGTTACGGATCGGAGTATCGAAATCTTGAGAGGCCGTGATACAGCTTGAAAAGATTAGATTAGGAACCGTTCGCAAATTTATTTTGTAAAGTCATCCATCACGGGTACTCGCAGGTAAATGACTTCTACGCCTGTCCCCAATTTAAATTGATAATAATAAATAAGTTCTGATAAAATCGCAAACCGCACTATTGCAACACGATACAAATCAAAGGTTTTTTGCCATTGCCACAATTTGTCTCCTTAAGCCCTGGTAATGAAATCTCTATCATCAACAATATCCAACAGGACATAACTGATTTTGTTGTTGATTATTTTGTTGATTTAAAGAAACAATGTCTGTTTCTTTTACCAATGTTTGTTTCTTTAAATTAAAGAATAACAAACTGGTCAAGATGTCATCAGAAAAGACAAGTGTATAGCAAAACAATGGCACGATCAGCATGTATGTACAATTGTTGATCGTGAAACATTAATTATTATACCACAATCCGCAATACAAACAATTAAACAGCGTTTAATTACGGGAACCTTTTGTCAACAGCCGTGAACACTTCCTCAACACACACAAAACAATTGTCGTCCATTAGTTCGTCAGCAACGTCCAGATACGCACGTAGTTGACTTCGCATCCTTAACCTAATCGACTATTCTTCATTGTTTGCTATCAGTACAAAGTGTGTTGATTGATCTACCGTATACCTCGCCAGTACAATAGAAGTTCAATTATAATCGGTCATATAGAAGGGCCAAATTTTGCAATCAGTCGGTTTGTCGCGAGGGTACAAAATTTAATAGTCTTTTTCAAAGTTGGTTATGAAGTTTATTGTAGCTGCGCCATTGCGGGATTTTTCAAATTACGGGAGACAACTGCAATACCCCAAATATATTAATATTTTCAAACTAACATTAAACACAAACAATGTAATTTGTTTTCTTGAAAAGTATCTTATTTAAAATTTTGTTTTGGCATAATAACATTTTGTAACAATCTAGATTTTTTTAACACTTATGACAACTTGCTGACCTTCAAATGCTGGCGCACTTTAACTACCGTCCTATTCGATCTCGATACGACTGGGCGTCATATCGATCGCTTGCACAATGTAGGTTAATGGCGGTCAAGGACTTTTCTATCCACTACATAATTATTGACGGTTCAATTGTAACCAACGTCCCGATATACGTGTCGGCTCGCATCGATGCGGTCCGACAGCTCCGATAGTAGCTCTAGGCCATCTTGCTGTAGGACTGACAGGGCGTGAAACAGGTACTGTCAATGCTGTCACAATGACTTTGTTTTGGCTGCAACTTGCGTGTGTTTTAAGTCAGTAGTCAATGCATCCTTGATTTATTAATTTGTTATTTACATGTATTCAGAAATGTTTGACATGACATGTAATGGACGGTGAGGACCCTGTGACATAGGCAGAAGTGACTGTCTACGAAGCGAGGGTTCCTGGCTGAGATAGACATTTATGTGACAGATTACGCAAGATAGAGATCCCGGGTTAAAGTTGTTATTTATAATGTTGAAGAAATCCGCGTCACAGGAATAATTTATTTTTTTGTTATTCCTATTAACGACGAATTAAGACTCATTTTAATTCTTAAAATCATCCATAAATGCCTTTATAGGGCCTAATAAGGTTTCGGTTCTACCTATGAAATCATTTCTAAGAAAATTCAATAGAATCATACCTGAACTTAACCGCTTTACTAGTATCAAGAAATTCTGACATTAGATGACAACGAAATGTTTTCAATAAACATTCATCAAGAGTTCTTAGAATCAGCCATAATTGTTGATAGAATTGATGCTTCAGCCGTCCTATTAGGGAATGACAACGCAGGGTTTGCATCAATTCTGTCCAATCTATTATATTAAAAAAGCAAAAGACATCAAACTTATCAAAAGGCGCAAGGAGCATCGCACCTCGTGAATAGAATACCGCGAAGTTACTGGGCGTTACGTCCAAATGATTGATGTGCCAAAGAAAACTGAATGGGAGTCACAGCATTACCAACTTAATAATAAAAAGTTGTAAAACGCAAGTCACATTCACCAAAGGACGTTGAGCGCGAATCGCTCCAATAGAAATGTACTGGTCTCTTGTATGAAAATAGCAAACGGACATGCAGTCTACCTGATATAAAATGGCCGCTGCAATCCATAGCCGATTGGACCAACACAATTTGCACAACAATTGTACACTAACAACACAATTTACACGACAATTGTACACTAACAACTAACTCTTTGTACACGAACAACAAAGTAATTGCTGATCTTTAATGAGATGGTCTTTCTGAACAAACGTAAACAGAAAAGCATTATTATAATCAAAAGGATCTATGTTAAGAAAGTACTTACTTCTAGAAATAAATTTAGGTACTTTTATACAAAAGCAATATATGCTCGATATTTGTAGCATCATTCTAGATTGAGAAATCTCAGCAAATGACATGAAACAGGGAAAATTATTATGACGATACCCAATTATTTATATTAGAATAACTATAGCAATTAAGGAAGGAAATTACAGAACGTCTGCGGTTTATCCTGTAATAGATACCCTATAGTAGCAATTTCTGGAAATACATACATTATTAAATGGAGAAGGAAATTGAAACGGTTGTTGAACTATTCAGTATTCTTACTCACTTATAGTTTCGGAAATGCTAGCAACACTGAAGACTGTCACTGAATGTCAAAATAGATCCTAATGCCAACTAAATGAATCAATCCTTGAATTATTAAGGACATCGTTTAAAAAAAAAACCTAATGTTATGAACAGTAACTTCACACAAGCATACAGCACCGTTACACCTACACCTAATCGATAACAATCGATTTCTGTTTAATAAACTTACATTAACTATAAAAAGTTCAGGAAGCAAAACAATTGAATTTACCGTACTGCTACATTACGTTCTAGTTCCTTATCGCAAAAACAACGTACCAAACGTATTTACCAGAGACAAGTTTTCAACCAGCGTTCGCATTCGAATCGGACGTTAATACTACTATCGATTCCTTATCGATACTATTTATCGAGAAGTGCGTACGTTTAGTGCACGAGCGCAACAACTGAAACCGCAGCGTTTCGTCAGCGAAGATCGTATCGAATTAATTAGGACACGCGTTTTAATTATAACCAAAGCAGTTAGTTGTATTGTGTCTTTACGTGTCTCGATTTGTGCCTAACACGTCTGTTATAACGTCTGATTGAATTCCGTATCGGCCGTATTTCGATTATTTTTATAGAAATGGACAGTAAACGATCTAGCCACTTCATTAAAGGTGGTTACAATTGTCTTGGCACAACTGGTTACAACACTGAAGGCATAAACTATACGCCGACTTATTATGTTGTATTTTAAGAAACCCTGTTCTACTGCCATGGAATCCGTATTTTAAGGAACCCCGATATGGTCCACCTTTGATGTCACCACATTTCGATTGCCTGGCATGGGCTTTGATCTTTGTTAAGAATTTGACGAACGCAACTTCAGATCTTTATAATGTACAGTCCAATTCATGCAAATGACTTAGTACAGTTATAAGCTTTAGTGATATTAATTTAGGGCATATCTCAGCTTAGGCAAAGTTAACCTTGGTACTTCACCGCTCTCCTATATCAGTGGAGCATTGCATAAACTATTGAAAGTTGCAAAGGCCAGTTCGCAAGCACGACTTGGCGAAAATAAAACCAGTGGTATAATCAGCCGGCGTGTAAATTACAACATTTACTTAAACGTGTGATGGACAGGCGACGTCTGGACGTGTAAGCGGTCGCGGGTCGTGATCGGGAGTCGAAAGGAGATCGTGACCGTCACGTCAGTCGTCGCGTGACGCGAGCGTCCTTGCGGCTAACGACTGTACCGAGGATTGAGCTGCAGGCACCAAACACCGGTGTCGCAATCGCAATACCTCGTATCTATAACGGTTAATTATATCTTAGCACTGACGCAGAGTGATCGTTCAATTAATCTGAGTTCACGAATGTACCTTTCTAAATTAATTTACTATGTCCACACAAAACTTAATTTTCAATACACGCTTAGAATGTTGCAAACATTTCAAAGCACATAATTCAAATAAATTTATCTGCTATAACTCATTGTCAAAAACAAAATACAATCGAGATAGAGTTTTTGTACAATTTGTCTGCTAACCAAAGAGTCACGCATTTCCATGTCATGTAGATTTTGTTATTCAATTGTTATGTGATAGATTAATGTTAAAGTGCGATTCCAAAATACGACTGCAATGTAGCGCTATGTATGTAGTCGTATTGGAATCGGTCTCATAGAATGACTGCAAGTCAGCTTAATTCGTACTACGGATTGATATCTTTTACGTGGCCTATTCATAAATCCTCTACTTCCGAATACAGCTACGTTCCTTTCCACATATTTGTCTATTAGAGATCCGAGCTTTACTAAAACATAAATTTCTGAAAATTGCAGTGCATCGTGCATCACACATGATAGCCACACTAGCATCTCGAGTCGGCGCCACGCGACGCCCTCGCAACGTAACTGGGTCACCGACTCATGCGCCGGCGTCGCACAAGCGCGCCCAAACCCGATAGCACGCTCCACCGCTTCAGCTAACTGAAAGCATGACTAATTAATTAAGATAACCCTCGCGCTCCGAGATCAAAATCAACATTCAATTGCACGTAAACTCAAAGATTCGCACAGGCTTGGTGTCCACTACGTAGCGTAGATATTATGTCCCAAAAAACCAGTAACTGCTACAGTTCAACATTTAATCCCAGGTCAGACTTTTAAAACGGACCGTATTTGTGGATTCAGTTTACGTTTTTCGACTATATCAAGTAAACTGGATATAAGAAAGCTATTAGAATGGGTAATAAAGCAATATATTTCTTAACAGTAGAAATATATTCTAACAGAGAAGTAATATATAGGAAAGAAATAAGTGGTAAGCGGCGTGGCAAACCTCTTCTCGTCTTCATAGCTAATACCAGCCTCAACAGCCAAGAGTACCTTAATACCCGAATGAATAAATCAAGGAACGGGAAGATCGAGCGTTAATAATTGAATACGACAATAAAAATGCACACGATCCGAATAAATTGCAAAGATTGCAATCTGGTGACGCTTAACACTTAAGTGGACATTACGAGAAGGACGCCAAGGGTCAGAGTACAGAGAAACACACATTCGTCAGTACGAACACAGGGAAACAAAGGTACAGCTGGACATCCTTAAACATTACGACTTGAGACCGTAACAGATGACAAAGATAACACGTTGAAGTAAAGAACGACTCTTGTAAACTCTTCCGCAATCTTGCGTCGGCGCCAGGGGTGGGTACATACGTTCTCACAAAGGTTAACAAGAGACGTTAAGTGCATTTTTACACAAACAGCAAAAACATTATTGAAAGCTAGCGGGGAAATGGCGGATGGAAGAGCAATCACACATGAATTGTTTCCACGTGTTTGTTACGAAACATGCGTGTGCTTCCGTTTATCGGTTTTTTATTACCGACACATACAATATTCATCAATTTAATACATCAAACATTTTTAACTCAGGCGACGAAACCTTAAAATATTTTAACTATCTTAAATATGAAAATCACGGGATATGCAGCCTGATAGACAATTAAGTAAGTTTGGGATATTTGACCAGCATATTCTACAGGTATGTAGTACAGGTACCAGTCTTAGAAAGGCTCTTTAGCTATGCACGCAGAGGTAAAACAAGGAATGTGGCAAACTTATCATGCGTTGCAATGTATGGGACTAATTTAGATCGATCGATCAGCTAACTGGGGCACTGTACCTACATTGTTAGCGATGGAATTTTAACAGGCTCTTGGCTTGGTGGACAGGATTGTGCATGTTTCTCGCAAGCTTGCTGTCACTGGCGCCTCATCGGGTTTCCAAGATGAAAGGATTACGATGACACGTTGACGTGGACATACCGTTACTGTTACATTATAATATTACAATGTAAATAAAGAGAGTGGAAAGAAGTTACATAGTGGTAGAAGTACATTAACGACGAGGTTTCATCCAACTTACAAATATGTTCACAGAAAAAAGAGCCTTATTGTTTAAAAAAGTTGAACTACTGAATAGTCTTTTAAAAGCGGTAATTATAACAGTTTCAGTTCGAACACACGGTACATTACAAGTCACATCCGGTACAGATATATTTTCGTAAAGGACAACCCGTTCCAATGTAACATAAGTAGCGCAACAGTATCCAATATAATGAACCGATGCAATAACTTCTAAGGACGTAATCTTATTAGCTGTCAATGCACTGCAACATCCGGAAGGTATCGGTGGCATCGCGGTGAGCATTTAGCTCCACTCTGGCTAGGGTTATGCTATTTGTAACACGAGCTTAAAATATCTTTTGAGACTTTTTTTTAACGTTCAACATAATAGTGCTTGAACACAATTCTTCCTTTGATAAGCATCAAGATGGGTAGAATGACGCGATCAATCTATTCTCGTCTTTCGCGGTACACATGATTAAATAAAAGGCAAATAACACTTTTTCTGATTCACCAACAGTCTAACACTACAATTATAATTTATATAAAGAAAATATACCTTCGAATGACAAACAACATAGGTACAACTTCATCGAACAAGGCCAAAGAGCATTTCAAAAACCAGTCCAATCTAAAGCACAGACAGACATCCAGACCGTCCACCGTATGATGCGCAAGAGCAAGACGAGCAGATCAGGTTTACCGTAAGGGACCCGATTACGTCGCAAATAAATCGCTCCGGCAGCCGGACGGAGACGACCGAATTAACGGTAACGTGCCGAATTCGGTCGCGTGTGTGCGTCGCATGTGTCAATTAGACGATAGATTGATAGACGACCGGCCGCCCGATACACATGAATCCCGCTCATTTAATGCAGAAAAATTAAAAGCTTTAAATATCAGTGAAAACATACGTTTCGTAATTCTTTGAATCATATCAGTCTCAGAATTTTAAAATAACGTCTACAGAAGGTTGTTAGCTTTTCCACAAATCTATAGATATTAAACATTACTGTCAAATGTAGATTGCAGTGGCAGCTGTTTTTTTTCCTTTATTTATTTATTTTATTCATTTCAATATAGATACCTATTTGGTTTTACTCATATTATTAATTAAAATGATTTTCCTTTATATATTTTTTTTTTATTTTTTTTTGTACCTATTGCTGATCAAATAAATATACTTTCTTTCTTTGTATTTAAGAAATTGTTCACTACAATTGTTATGAGTTAATTTACTGATATTCTCAGTCGAATCTGACGCGACTAACCTTAGACATGAAACCGCTAAAACATTTAATAAATAAAGGTCATCTATCATATGACCAACCGCTCTAAAAGCTGCTTAACACAAAACCAACACCAGCAGAAGTCGTCAACATTCATCAATAGTACAGGTCTTAAATCAGTGTACGAGAGGAATATATCAATTAAATCTAACCCAACATTTACTAACGAGAAAGGCTGTCTCCACATCTTAAGATTCGCATCTTGTCAATTACAGAAATAACAACTAAAAATGTATGTTGTGCGTCAAAGAATCGTTGACGTCACTGATACGTACATGTGCATTTGCGCGGATGAAAGACAAATGTGAAAAACATATTAACATTAAAACAATTTTAGCAGAATAAAAAAATACTATTGGGATTAAGAAGCCGTCCGTGGGTCAATACATTCATATTACACAAGATTAAAGAAGCCAAACTTCTTCGTTAAGACGTAAATATATGTATTATTGTTTAGTACTTAGTATATATTCCTTATTTTTATCTCATATATTGTTAGTTCTTCGTTAAATTTATGCCTGCCACACGTTCTTACCAAGGGTTGACCAGTAGAGAAGGCCACCTGGCATTAAGTCCGCCCATTGTGAACGATTTCAATAAAGTGTTAATAAATAAATTAAATAAAAAAAAACTCAAAACACATATTGTTAAATCCTCCATTCATAGTTCGGTGACTAGTAAGTAAATGACACATGTTCTACTACCCTAGAATAGTTCGTGACTATAGTCAAAATATAACTTAACAGGCCAAAATTATACAAACACCCATGGGTGAAACACATATTTATGTGACGGATGAAAATTGTGATCTGTCTCGTCTGCATAGAAGAGTATGACAGGTGAAGTATAGAGAACATATTGAAATTTGATGTTTATGTATAATGACTGGGCTACGTCGAGAACACATCTCTCATTGGTGGGATTGACGTCGCTTTGGCCGCCGCTTCACGCGATTAGTGCGTCGGGTGATTTTCGCTGTCTATTGAGTTCTCGGCATCACGCGTCATGTCGTCGCCTTTATTCATTTGTTGTCACGATTCGCGAAACCAATACTCGATACTAAAATTCCTCCATGTTAATGCAAGGCCATATACTATTCAATATCCCGACAAAATAATGTCAATTTTAGTAATAACAGAACCAGCTACGCCGTCAACAATAACAACTTCCTACAGAAGCTCGAAGCTATCACAATTGGTTGACGTAAAGTAACTGTAATGCTCTCCGCAAATCCGTCACGAGGAAACTAGCTGCCATTATGTCAACCATATAAAGTGTCCATGTTAGGAACTCTGTCCAGCGCAAGAGATGCGATCAATTACGAATATAGTTCGCAAGCTTAAATCTAGGGTCGTTACTAGACAGGCCGGGTGGTCTAGTAGTTAGTGAACCTGACTGCTACACCGGAGGTCGTGGGTTCGATTCCCACCCAGGTCAAACTTTTCTGTGATGAGCAGG
>DWJZ01005444.1:0-14051 GCA_018249125.1 Asbolis capucinus | reverse complement strand
ATACTTATTGTCTTTATTAACACAGAAATATAAATGCTTATTACCCGTCTAAGCCGCCACTTCTCAAGGAACTCATTAGTTTGCCGTAACGCTTCCCGGCTTTCTTGCAGCAGGTCTTCAATTCGATCTTTGCATCGAAAGTGTTTGTATCTATTGAGGAACTGCCAACAAATATATAATACCATTTTATAATAGTAATAAAATTTCATTGTTCATTCATTATCACGTTATTTATAAAAATATGCTGTAAATGTTTACAGCGACCGTTTTTTTTTTCATTTACATCATTTTACTGAAATTTTTATTTTCATTATTACGTAATTTTTAGTATATTTTAAGTTGATCCATAGATTATTAAAATGGGTTGTATACTTCACATGCTTTTTTTTTTTTAATATTTTGAGACAAAAGTGTCCAACACTTGTGACCATAATACAAGGCCTGGGTTCACAATTTTGAACTATTTTAACTCTACATCTTTGTAGGGAACTGGAGAGACTCGTCGTAGAGTGCAATCTAGAATACTGACCATAACTCGAAGGTGTAAAAGAAGAAATTTTGAAAGCGACCTAACAGAAGGTTTTTAGTTGTTTGTTTGTAGTGCGTAGAAAAGACATACATAAAGCTCATACAAATAAATAAATATAATTATAAATATTCATATGTATTTATTTTAATAAGTGTAATATAGTTTCTTATTTCATTATCTTTATGTCTTCGTGTTAACATCGTGTTAAGAAGTTATAATATGATACAAATCTTGTTATTAAAAAGAGTACCGCGAGTTTTTTCTGGCGGCCTTTTTTCCTTTTCATATTTTGTTAGTAAATTTATAACTCAGGGACTTTGTATTGTAAATTTTTGACTTTCGCTAAGTGAGCTTTTGTTTCCTAAGACGATTTAACAGTTTTCATTTCAATAAGCTGGCTAAGTTAAGATTGAAATAGCAGTCCCTATGATAAAATAAATTCACGAAAAACTGTATAATAGGTTAGACACACACTAACTGAACATAATGAGGGTGTCTCCATATACTTCCGCAGTATGGAGGTCTTCTGGCCTAGACCATAATCCATCACGGTGCCGCTCCAGGGCCCTCAGACTTGCCTTGGGCTTTTTCAGTTATCGTTCGCGGCAAACGCTACTTTAAACATGTATGGAAATGACGTTTGGTGCAGAAAAATATGGCGTCTGTTTTTCCGTAATAAACAACATATTTGAGTTCGTGTTTGGCGTGAACGACAACAAAAAAGACGTTTGTCTCGGTTAGTGGCCAGCCTAAACTTTTTATGCTGTTGGCTATCCAAAAGACCTTCGACTTGGCTTAACTAGTGATACCTGATGAACAACCAGGACCGACTGTTTCATGTGCCCTCTGAAGCACGGAAGCTACAGCAATGGAAAGGACAGCATATTGAGCCAATATAGGTTTGCAGCATACGCTGAGGTAGCTATAATAAATAACATTTTATATTATTTAACTTTAAAAGTCAGATCAGTAACTGTGAAGAACTTGTATTATTTTTCTTATCGTTAAGAACGTTGATAAGAATGAAAGAAATATATGTAGTTGTTATGCTGACTACGAGGGTTTTACTAAAGGCTCAAGTCGTATTGACTTGACGCCTTCAACTTTATTTAGGGAACTAACTACTTCTGTGGTACATAGCGAGCGATTATAAATAAAAACTGGTCGGTGATAAAAAATAATTTATTAATACTGTTAGTATGTGTTAAATTAATTACTAAAATTGCACTAAATTAAAATTCATATAAACTAAATGCTACGGGTGTCTTCTCGGTCCGGTGTAAGGTAATCAGGAGGCTACCGTTCCGTTCTTACAAGTATAATTTATAAAATAGGTTGTGCTGTAATGCAACCCTGGGCTGGGTCTAACAAACTTCATACTTCCATTAAACACAGCTGATATTTACATAAAGTTTATATCCTGTTGACAATATATTTTTATGACAGCTATGCATGTCCTGGTACGTTCAGGATGGCTCCAGAACTCCTCAACGACTAATTTTTGTTATAATTTTTTGCGTTTCTAACTACTAAGGCTCTATACTCTATAATTAAAGCTTTTCAATATTTTAATAGATTTTTTGGTAGTATAAGTTACACGGCACATCGAATTGGATTATATCGTCGATGGTAAAACATTGATTAACTTCACTTCTACTTCAATAACAATACATTGAATAACTTCACCTCGACTATCACCGTATGTGTTTTCTAAATAAACCGGGCCCCAGTCAAGAGCGGCGGATAGTAAAAGTAGTTTTGATTGCGATCGGTAAGAAAGATCACAAGAGAGTACGCGGAATTCGTTCTGCAACTTTTTATATTAATTTACTTGTAGTAATAATAACGGGGTCAACCGCATTTGATATTTTTTGAGCGTTTTGTTGAAAGAATTATATTTTTATTTGTATTTATTAAAAAATATATATCAGTATTGTTACAGTAAAAAAACGAACAAATAAAATTGAAGTAAAATACTTTTGCAAGATTTTATCTTATTTACAAGTTTTGTTAGTATGTTAGTTTGTGTGTTCGGATCATATTTTATAAGATACATCCGAAACACTACCTTATAGCACTGAAGATGTGCACATTAGTGTTTTTTTATGTTTTAAGCAGGCAAACAAGCAGACAGGTCACGTGATGAAATGTGACCACAGCTGTCATGGACGTCAATAACAGCAGACTGAGGTGTTACTAACGCGTTGCTTGCCAGGAAGGAAGAAATAGAACCGCATACGCGGGGAAGAGAAAGAAATAAGGGAAGCGGTACATTGCTAGAGCAACTGGGATCAGTAACGACAGCAACTGACCCCAGATACATCAACAACATATCACTTCCGAACGGGAGATAAAAGAAGAATGGAGAAGAAAATGGATAAAGAATGGAGAAAAAGAAATAAGCATATTTTAGTATTCTTATATATCCAATCAATTAGGTCGAAACATGTTCAGAATATAAATCGTGAGTACCCTAAAGGTTTAAGACAGAGATATATTATTTAATGTTTAGCTCTACCATTAAATTTACCGATAACGGTTAAGTAATAAGTGTAATCAGTATTTACGAAAATGTACTATAAAATATTGCATAAAAACGTAGTTAATATGATAAGAAGTGACAGAAATGAAACATATTGAAATGTATATCAATGTTGTAAACCGTATCGTAGGTAAGGGCGCTCGTCTACGTCACAAGATCGTACAAATTATTGGATTTAGTTATATTTTTTACACTAGATGGCGGTCGAGAGAAACTAGCTTTATATCTTACGTGTCATAGCCTGTATAATCGTTGTTACATACAGAAAAGTAACACGCACAAAATTCTCTTTCCCTTTCTCTCTGTTCCGAAGTCATCACATTTCCGTACTTCTGTCAACCGTCCAGAAGCGATATGTTGTTTGTGTAACTTTGGACCTCTGTTTGCTTCTGCGATGTAATGCTTTCCTACTTTTATTCTCTCTCTCTTTTTTTTCTTTCTTTCTCTTTTCTTTTCTCAAGTGTATTTATAATCTTGCTCATGCATGTGTGTCTATTACTTCCTTCTTGACAGGCAACGCGTTAGTGGGACCTAAAGTTGCCAACTTTTATTACAACAAATAAACGTGCCGCTTTTTGCTCGACTTAGCGGTTGTACTGCCATGCCCCCAGATAATGACTCAATGGGTAGCCGTAACCACTTTCTGTTAGGTGACCATTTAATTCATTTGCCTGTTTATATCATAAAATATGGCTAATTAAAATATTTTAAAACAAGCTTCAAATATAGAGCCCTACACAAAATTTAGTAATTGTATTGTTAACCGTTGAGAATTTCACATGTTGCGAGCCAATCCAGAACGTAGTATCAGGTCATACTTATCATAAAAAGGCATTATCAACAGGACGGAGGTTCATGCAAAATCTTCGTAGTGTAAGAGGAAGTAGGTCTAATAAAGCTTTTAAGATTTGATCCGAACAAACTAATATACAAACGTACACTGTAAGTTAAATATAAGATTGTAAAAATAATGCTCAAGTTGTCTAATTATTAGAAAACTCACCAGACCCGGAATTAATACATTTTCAATGTTTCAGATTAGTTATTTACGGTATGATTGCTATACAATAGTATATTAAATTATGTAATATTTATACAGATGTGTCGTCGGGTGTTCTAATACTGTTGTGTAATAATAAAACCGGCCACGTCCCATGTAGGGTTCGGAGATGTGTGAGGGGGTGAAAACACCTAGATAACATCGCTGTTTACCATCAGGCGGGATTGTAGTCAAGCAACAATTTATTTACTTATAAAAAAGTCACTCGAGTTGGTTCCTGTAAGCATACACCTAGCGCGCGTTTCTTTGAATATTAGAACTAAGCTCTTGATACGCGTCCGCGTGTCTCGGTGATTATTTTGCCTTTTGAGCCTACAAATCTGAAACAATTTCTAAATTCATAATTGTCATCATCGCAACCCCTAAAGTCCACTGCTGTGCTCTGGTCTCCGCACAGTGCGACGGCCTGACATGCCTTTCGGAAGCGTTCATGAACTTTTTACCACTAGCGGTCACCAATCCTCCTACCGACCACACCCACTGTAGTTTAACTTTTTCGATCAACAATAGAAACAAGCCGCCGGGCTAGGAACGCTTCAACCATATAATTATCCATTGGGATGAAAGCAAGACACTTTAAAATAAATAAATAAATATCTTTGGACAGCTCACGCACGGCCCACTGCCGTGCAACCCAAATTAAGCATTAGCTTGTACTATGGTGATCAGACAACTGATAAACATACATATATTTTTAAATACATACATAAATAGATATTTTTATTACACACCCAGACACACACAATAAACATTCCTGCTCATCACAAAAAGTTTGACCTGGGTGGGAATCGAACCCACGACCTCCGGTGTATTAGTCAGGTTCACTAACCACTAGACCAAGCGGTCTTAAAAATAACACGTGCACAAAATACTCTGTAAGTAAATAAAATAAACCGAAAACTAATAAAGAAGACTAATTTTTATTTTATTTATAAACAGCTAATCAGATTTGATTTGAAGAGAAAAAATGTTATAAGATTTGTCGTATAAGATAATAATCTCCTGAGATTAATAACATTACCTTCAGCAATAAAACTGTATTTAAAAAGACCTTGAAATAATAACATTGTACAAGGCGATTCGATGATACATAGCGATACAATTTGGTTCAATTGTTAAAGGTGTAAACAGCTGATTTTTTGTAATACAAGCAGTATTGGAGTTGCGTGTACACGTAATGAACACATGGGCACGCATCTATTATTGAATCACGTATTATATCAAAATAACAAATTAAAGATGTGTTATTGTTACAGTTTGGATTCTGAAATTTCTGAATATTATGTTATTTCGCACGTAGGTATTACCCATTTTATTAATTAAAAAAGGGTATAGAGAAGGTGTAGACTTGATTTTTTTATGTGTTTTGCGCATCTAGCCGTATTGAGGCGGCAATGCACCGCTTCCTTCTTCTTCCGTTTGTTTCTTTCTCTTCCTGGCGTATGCTGCCTATGACTTCCTTCCTGACAGGCAACGCGTTCACACCTCAGGCTGGCGTTATCTTCGTCATTGGCGGTGATCACTTAGTACCTTACTCATCAGGTGAGAGACGAGCAGACGGGTCTGCCTGCTTATCACATAAAAAACACATGTAAGAGTGACGTCAAATGAAAAGTATGGAGGAGGGGAGGTGCGGCGTAGGAGGAAAGAGGGTGAAATGCTACCGTAAATCAAGACGTGTTTGTTTTTTATATAAAATTATTTTAAATACTGAAAAAGGGTTTATTGGTTGAAGAAATCATCGTGTCTTTTCTTGGAGAAATCATCGGAACGGAGTTTTTTTTTAGATGAATATACAATTCTTATGACAGTATAATTGGTCCATTGACAGTGACAGTGTATAGTAAGGTACAGATAATTTAATATCTTTTGGATAGATAAAAAATACTAAATAATTTAATATTTCCAACAATACCTAAGTTACTAAACTATTAGGATTTACTTAAAATGTTGGCTGTAAATACGAGATTATTAACTAAATAAATTTAATTGGACCAGTGATAATAAAATTAATAAAAATAAAAATATTGGGAAAATTTTGCTTTTCTCTTTCTTTAAGTAAAACTTCCGCAAAAATAGATTTACAATATAAGATACTGAGATAATTTAAACTAAATTAATAATTATTTTGAAGATACGGCTAAGTTTTTGACCAATTTAACTAATAATTATTTATAAATATAGTTATCAGGATTGAACCGTGGATGAACTTGGTCTTTAATTGGCCGAATACAGTTTAAAAAGTTGTGATAAGATAGCAATTATTTGCAGTGAAATTGTATTGACGACTGTGATAACTTATAGACAGACAGACAAAACTTTAAAAAACATTTTTTTGGTTGTATCTGTACTAAAATCGAGTAATCAAATAATAAAATTGAGTAATATTGAGTTCTCTCAAATATCTTCCATACAGAACGCGATCTCTTACAGATTTATTATTCGTACGTATATGAGGACCCCTTAATATACACATATTTTTTAAAACATAATAATTCCATGGATGTATGTTTGTAGCATGACAATACCAAGCAAAAAATTATCTATAATTTTACTCAATTAAAATGGTCCTGTCGTTTGCAGTAAAGTTGTCAAACACAAGCAGCAAAATTATTATGAGCGCTTCCGTACTTTGGAGGGCACGTAACTTCTTCCACTCCAGACAATAACGTCTTCACCAGCCCATATTGAAGGAGCGTGGAGTGTACTGTATGCCTCAATATGAGGAAAGATACGCGCTCAGTAGTTGGCCATCAACGGCTTCACCAGCCAGTCAAAAATAAAAACAATAATAAAAATATAAGTTCTAAATTTAAATTTATCCAAAAAGTTATGCAATGTATCGGAGCAGTAGAGCAGCAATGTTAGCGGTAAGTGGGGTAACGGTGTAGTATGGTGAAAGTGTTCGACTCGCGTGTGGCGAAGGTCGGAGCACGCCGCCGCGCCGTGACGTAGCCAGGGGCGTGGTGACAGACACACCGACTAAACCACACGTATATAGAAAAATAATTAATAACAAGCTGTAATTGTAGATCCATAATACAAAGAAACACACAAAATTTCATAACTGTATTGTTAACCTTGTCATAAAAATGCATTGTCATCAGCATGAAAACTTAATGCAAAATTAAAAAGAATAGTAACATTAAAATGTGCTTAGGCGTGCTGAACTGGATTAAAGCAAATTAAATTATTCGGATGCGAGTTCCGTCGCAGGAGTTTATTAAGTAATTTGGCTATAAAACGGTAGCTTAGATGGAAGTGACCCTGTATGTAGCGTAACGTGGGAAACACATTTTTTGACAGATAAGTGATTGTTCTTAGTTTATGAGTTTTTTTTCTATGCCTATTATACTGGAAATACAAGAGTTTAGCCTTTTAGTTTACATGTCTATTTAGTATAAACGTGCCAATGTGTAAAAAATAAAAAATATGGCCTCCAAGAACAAGTTAAATTCCTTTTCATCAAAATAACAATGTTATTTTAATATAACATTTTTGTGGCCCTGATCGTAACATGAAATATCTATCTGCAACAATCTAAATGAAGGTTTTGTTTCTAACAATATTATACATATCTAGATAAATCTATAATTAGTTTGGTATTTAGAAGGCTGAATTTTTTTTTATATTTTTTTTATTACCACCGTAAGCTTCTATTGTATTCTTCCATTTTTTAAATAATTCTGGATAGAAATTCTGGTTAGGTTCTGGATAGAAAATCTGGATTCTGGTTAGAAATAATGATAGTTTTTGTATCGAAAGATTCTGTTTTAAAAATAAATATTTTTTTCACATCTGCTATGCCTAAAGGCTTACTGTACTATTTTTTGTACTGACTTTATCGAAATAAGTCAAATTTATTTCACTGTTAATATTGTTTTGTTGTTTTATCTCATATCTTTTTCTGTGTGTACTGATTTTAAACTCTACTCATCGTAGACCGAGTATATTTTTTATATAATTGTATAATGTACTTTCTATAATTACATAATATATACTCTTTTATATCAATGTACTTTCTTTTTTTTCCAAATTTACTTTGATTATGTCGATCGTAGAAAGATTGTACATACTGGCAATATTCCGTTTTATATCTAATCGACATAATTTAAAGTTTTTTTTTAATAAATTCACTTTTTTCGTGTATGACCACGTGGATGGTAGTGACGCAGTAACGGCCTCACGTTACGTGGTACAAATGTCACGCAAATGTCAACCGCGTCAAGGCAGCCTCCGGACACGTAGACACCTCTCTGGTACACTCAATGATTGCCGTCCTTGAAGCAATTGGTATTTACTGTTTCCACTACATCCGGATGAAACATTTAAATATTATTTAAAACTTAGTAGTTCAGTCTAGTTTTGGATTTTTAACAAGGTTTTATGTCGATTTATTTCTCTATTAAGTATAATACCAATGACGTCAGTTTGTGTTTATTATATCTTCATAATATTTGACAAGTAATCTAAAATATGATGAGGAAATCTGCAATTCTCAAGTTCTCAAAGGTGTGTGAAGTCCATCAACCGCACTTGACCAGCTTGGACTATGGCCTGTATCGACCCCCGCCCAGTAGTGGCAGAGTCGGGTTGCAATCATCATGAATATTTGACTTAGATGTGAAAATTGTTAATGTTACCTGTTAAATCAGGTTTAAGTAACTTGTGTTGGGTCAAACAAGATTAAATCCGACATTAAAAATTATTTAAACCAAATAACGGTTACTTAAACTGTTTGTATTTTCCATTAAAAGGAAAAAATGGCACTTGGCAACATATATTTTAGTAAATTATAAATAAATGAGTGTTTTTCCAAAAACGGAATAATTTATTTATTCGCCTAAAGTAAAGTTTTTATTAGATATAAATATCTAATCTTGATTAAAATAAATAATTTAATACTAAAAACATTACAAAAAATAAAACTTTTTGTTAATGAAACAGTTATGTAAGTTGTATTGAAGTCATTAATGTACAGAACAGTGCCCACCGCCATACATTTCACTTTCAGGTACTTTACGATAAAATTTATCGGCTTAGCATTTTATCGTCACAAAATTAGGGTCAGTATTTATCTGGCGACAAATATGAACATTTTATTAAAAGCTCCCAGTGATATGAAAAAATCAAATTCATATATATACATATATATGTATATTGACAGCACAAATCGTGAATTAAGAAGAAAACTGATTTAGGTGTTTATAGAGAAATAATTAATCATTTCATTTGAAATTCGATGTTGTTGATGGTCAAATGGATCCTAATTATATAATTTGTATAGAGATTCGGTACTCAGAATCAATTATAATTATAACTTAAGTGTCTGAGTGCCGCAACAAGACGCTCATACATACATGTGAATGCGAGGGTACTAGGATTACCTGTATTCACCGGTGCTTTCATGAGATCCCGGTGCCTTCCCATATACGCTGGATGGATATCCGGGGGATAGTACGTCGAAATTCTACATAAACAGTAATCTCTGGGTTCGGGTATTTTTGGAAGATTCCCTCGCGATAACAAAAAAAAAGTAGGATTACCCACGGGTACCCTATTTTTCATAGCACATTCTGAAAGCCCACCAAATAACACAAACCGAGAAAAATAAATATTTAAATAATAAAAAGTATTGTATAAAAATGATGTTTGATTTGGATTCGTGTTACGAAAATCAAACCCAACTACCTACTAAACAATCTACCTACTAATTAATAATATCTATAACATGGTCACATTGTCATACTAATTGCATGGTACAATGTTTCCCGTGGTACCGTGGACACTGTTGCTCTGCTATCTCCGTTAGCTAGAATGTTTAATAACAAACCGTTACCTAGCAACCTGCGACGCACAGGAAAATTACACTTTTTGTTGTTATATTATTTGTTAAGTCTTTTGTACCCATTACGATTTTAAAATTTACCTGTAAAATATTTTTTGGATCGGTGGCAAATGCATAAAGTGTATTAAAACAAAAAACCAGTCAATTATAAAAGTATAAAACAAAATACTTCAATAGGTTGAAAGGTTGTAAACTCCTTCATGTTAAGGATATCAGAGTAAGGAGCTTGTTAGTAATCATATAAAACAATGTACCGAGGACAGCGGGCTATAAAGAAAATGCTGGGTTTAATTAGTTGCATTATAAATCTAAAATAGACCTTCGTGTTAAGACGAGTCAGAGCAGTCCGCCATTAGGCATCAGAAAAACCTGATTTACTTTTACTATTACTTTCACTTCATAACCTAAATGTACCTACTAACTTGTGTTGTACAACACCTTATTACCTATTATGCTGCATTATCCCTGCTAGATTGTGTTGCAAGACTTCATGGAAATTAATACAGTAATTTTCAACTATTTTATCGTATATTAAAAGTTAAACCTTACCTATACTATAATCTACTCACACCAGTAGAACTCAATTATTAATAATATTTAGAAAGTGGATACTTAAAGCTTCTTAAAAGTATATAAATCATAACAGAGTTTGAAAATTGATTATTTAAAAAAACATTTAAAAATAAAGATATAGAATAGGACTGCCATCTTTGTTTTGTGTTTACATTGGCTAATAAAAACATATATTAATAGCTGAATCCATGTGTCTGATCTATATTATTTTGGAACCAAAACCTATTTTAGATAATCCTGAACAAAGTTGCTAAAGACATCAGTGTTCTGTTTCCTACCATTTCTGAGTCTATAAGGGACAAACAAACAATCAGTTATATATATACATATATACACACATTTATATATACACACACACACACATATATATATATATATATGTATATTTGTTGTCATGTATAAAAAAATATTGCTTTTTGCAAGTTATATCAAATTATTTTCACTAAATTTAAATAAAAGTAAATACCTAATTATTATTAACAATATTGACATTGTAAGTTAAAAGCTTTTTAATGTGGTTGGTGATGGGTTTTAAAATCCAGAGAAAATTAAGCGAAATATTTTTCCTCACTCTATTGCGTTCCTGAAGTGTAGAATATAATTTCCTTATAATTATTATAAATTTATTATAAAGTACAGGTGGCAACCCTGGCATTAGATAAATAAAATTAATGATTTCAGTAAGTAAGTGATTTCAGTAACGGTTCAATGAGGCTGATGCGTGAATTGCGATATCTTGGCTGCGATATTTCTATTAGGTTGGTACATTTATGTATGGTTATTAATGAGCGAACATTTTTTATAATTTATATCACGTATTCTCTATTTGAAAGTTTGTAGTATCTGTGCTTTTGTTAGCTGTCAAATACTGTGTTTAAATACTGACGGCGACTACCCTGCATAGTTTTCAAAGAACCTAGAATTTGTGATTCCTGGATAGTAAAAGTAAAAATTTTTGAACATTTATTAACATTAAATTCCTTTATCTTTTGTGTACAAATTCTAATGTAACGATTATATGAGGAGATTCGAAAACCAAAGGGAAAATTATAGGTCACTAGTGTCTGCCGGCGGCCTCGCTCGCGTAGTAAGTACTCTGATAAAAAGTAAGCTATGGCTTATTCAATTCTATTAGACTACAATATATTTCTGTGCCAACTTTCATTCAGTTCAGTTCAGTATTTTTTGGGTGAAAGAGTATCCATCCATTACAAACACATATTAATATTATTAGTAAGATGATCCAGTACATGGCCATCCCACATGACAGCTTTTATGAAAAACATGTCGAAACTATTGAACCTCAATACTAGTGAACAGAAGACTGACAGCTATTTCGCTCAAAGAATTAGTTTAGCGGTTCAACGGGACAATGCCGCCAGCGTTCTTGGTACAATGCCCCATGTAACATTATTAGATTTCTTCGAAACATACATTTAGTTTGGTTCAACTTTAGGATTTAATTTAACGAGTACGTACTCCGATCAGTGATATAATTTAGTATTTTATATTCTGAAATATAAAATATGCTCAACTTTAAATATCCAAGTAAACACATTATTGACACAGATGAAATTGTGGTATGACGCAAAATGTTAATGCAAATAATATAATAATCAAAATAATTTAACATCCATCAATAGGTAAATACATCTTTTGAATGGAGCATTAATCAAACGTTGAGAACAAACACAGATGATTTAGTGTGTGTACTGGGGGGACGAAAACGTAAGCATTCGACGCTACGTTACCGTGTTTATTGTAAAATAAAATGATTATTTTATTTAAAACAAAATAAAAAAATATAAATATATATCTTTGGACAACTCACACTTGGCCATCTGAACCCAAACTAAGCGTTAGCTTATACTGTGATCAGACAACTGATAAACAGATATTTTTATACTAATTTTATTTGAAATAAAAAATAACTTTATTTTACTACAATTTGCCCTCGCTTCGCTTCGGAAGAAAATTGCAAGAATATCCAATAATCCTTCCCGTCATATAATCTACAAACATGCACAATTGTCTCTAAACTGGTCCAGTGGTTTTAGAGCTGCCATACAAATATTAACCTAGTATCCCACGGGAACAAAGCAGTTTTACTGGGATAAAAAGTATCCTATATCTGTTGTCCTTACGTAAGCTACAAACACACATAGCTACAATAACACATAGGCTACTTTTTATCAACATACCACATGAGCTATGTCGCGGGCGGAGACTAGTATGTCAGTTCTTTATATTGGTCGTTGCTACGTGTGTATACTTATCGTGACCTACATATTGAATGTTCAAGTAGAAAGACCAGTATCAAAATCATGATATTGAATTAGACTCGTGGAGAGTAACATTAGGTGAGATTAGGGTTGTCAGGTGAAGAGTTAATAACCCGGCAGCTTGTTTCAATTGCAAATAATAAAGTTAAGAAACAGCGGGCGTGGTGGGTAGGAGGATAGGTGACTGCTAGTGGCAAAGCCTTCAGTGCATCGGAGGGCATGTGAAGCCATCGGTCTCGGTTGTTTTCGTTAGATTATTAACGGGTTAAAGCTAGGGTTGCCAGGTCGGCAAACAAAGTCGGACAGACTAGCATTTTGGCTTTCGGTGAAAAGGCCGGACACCCTACTGTTAATTTGGGTCATAGTATGAAAAATAGTATTGCTCACTCTGATCGAGAGGCGTTACTCGATCCAAGCTACTTTCGAAAAAAGGAACTGTTAACAAAAATCGGACAGGCCGGACACCGGACAAAGAAAAGACTGGAATAAGTTGCCTGCGTCGGTGTTCCCGTTTAATTACTATGTATGTGTTTTCATGTTAAGAGTGAATAGGCTTTTACTAAGTGCGCTTCACCATCGAAGACTTCATCGCCACTTACCATCAAATAGGATCGTAGTCAAACGCTAAATCATTTATAGTAGAAAAAAACCCCAAAAAAATTTCTACCTATTTTCAACATTATCCGGACTACTGGCAACCCTAGGTGCGAGCGACAAGAAATCAATATACGAAACACATTTATGTACTCCGTTTCGGTGTATTAACATTATTATTATAATTATATAGCTCCAAGCACCTTTACAATTGGCAATAGTAGACATAATAGATGTATGTATCTATGTATGGCATAGATTTTCCTGCGGTCACGTGCGCATCATTTTCCATTGACAAAAAAAATTATAAATAAATAAATCATTTATTGCCTTTAAAACAACATGGAATTATATAATAAGAAAAATCAAATAAAGTAGTTGAGGCACAAAGAGCCGGCTCAGCTTTTTGCTGACGCAGGTCAGGGACCCCGCGCAGCGCTGTGTTTCAGCCGCTCCCTCCTCCCTGAGGTGTTAGACGGGAGTAGAGAGCCATACGTTCCCCCATTGTCTAACGCTTAACTTATACTAATTTACATTCTTAACCTTTTTTTTTTTTTTTTTTTTTTTTTTTTTGGGGGGGAATTTTTTAAAAATAACCCAAACTCCAAGGTTTATGTTTTTTT
>DWJZ01005443.1:0-14051 GCA_018249125.1 Asbolis capucinus | reverse complement strand
CATCACAGAAAAGTTTGACCTGGGTGGGAATCGAACCCACGACCTCCGGTGTAGTAGTCAGGTTTACTAACCACTACTATCAACGACCAACCGGCCTGTCTTGGCTGTATGACTGTATTTATAGTAGTCTGTACTTGGTCTTTCATCAATACTTAGTTTAATAACTAATTTTCAGAAATATAATGTGTACCTTAGTGGAAAAAACCTCATTTATGTAAGTTGGTGAAAACCCTACAAAAGATTGTTTATGGTTTGTTTACATTTATTCCGGGTCGAAGTTGCACCGAGTATAGTTGATGTTATGTTTTCTAATGGTCCATAAAATATCACCCACAAAATCTTATTGTAGTTTTTTCTAGCTTCAAAAAGTTTTGTTTAATTTTTTTATTGTATTTCGTTAATAAGAATTGCTCTCGTTCGTTTTTCTTATGTGCATATTATCGGAACTCTCCTTTATATAAAATTTAAAACTTAGTATCACTGAAAAAAATATCAAAAACCTGGCCTTATTTGGACAAATATTTTTTTTGTTATGAAAAGTTGTGAACTTAAAACAAATTTATTATTACAATGCTGGCAAAGCAAACGAACTTTATTTTATTAGATATTTATATATTTTTTATGTTTTGATTTCTTCAATATTATAATTAGTTATTTAATAACCGAATTAATGTGATTGTCTATGCCCATGGTATAATCTAGTAAATTATATGGGAAGCTAAGTCTTTTGGTCAGTTAGCTGTTGGCTACCACTTTGGTGCTCTTATGAAATGTGATGAAACTTAGGTCATATTATTATCGTGCGACTAACGACAGGTTCATAACATTCCATACTATGGGTATAAATGGTGTCATAATACTTTATTAAAAACCATTTAATTTTTCCCTTGGGTTGGGATATATTGAGAAATGTAACTTCATTTACTATGGGAAGTGATAATATCTTTACGTTTCAATCTATGTACATAGTTATAAATATGCATATAATAAATAGATTTTAGACTAAATAATTAAATGTACCTCCTTGCTACAGACAATCGCATGATTCATCAACCGCATTGCAATTATTTAATTTTTGAGTCTTGTAAGAAAACTTATATGTTGCTTCTCTATATTGATGTGTTAAAGTCCTTATTTTTTGTGTCTGTCTAATTAGTGTCCCCACTTACAGATGAATATTGTGTTAATCTTTGTATTGTTCATATTGAATTATGAAATTATAGATTTTATAATAAATAATTTTAATTACAGTATTTTTTGCAATTTATTTCCTTTAATATTTAGTCTTGTCTCTTCATTTTATTTCTTTGGCTATAGTTAATGAATATCTATAAATAAGTCCGCGGTACTATATGTCCAACTATTACAGTTATGTCATAATAAACTACTTTTTCATGTTAGGGAATTAGTAACCACGTCCGTACGAACGACGTAAGTACGACGACCAAGATATAAGGTAGTACCCAAAATGTATTTTGGGAGCATTATCACGTTCATTAACATTACCAAAATACCGGTATTTTATTAATTATACTCTGGAAAAATAATAGTACCTGAATCAGTAGATTTGGCTCGATTATTATTTTTCGTGCCCATTGTCTAAAATTGGTTAACCAAGCCAAGCTTTAGTAGCTACATGGGTTTACCGTAGGGGGGCAGCTGCCCTCTGAAATCTAAATGTGTACGATGTACCTATATTCATGTTCTATAGAATTCAGGATAAATAAAAAACCAATTTAATGATCGATTTATTGATCTCCTTTTAAGAATAGATAAGCCAAATACTTAGATCAAAACACATGTCATCTAACAAGAGTTCAAAGATCTTTTGTAGACATTAAATACAATAGATTTATACTTATAATATTAAAATCTGACGCAAGTTAAAACTCTATGTAGATATTACCCTTAAAATCTCTTAAACTACTTGTGAAACAATAGAAGCTAAAGTCGCATTTCTACTGAATATTCTCTATAATTTCTACATGTGCAAAGTAGTTGATATGTGTAGGTACATTAGTAGACGGTTTTTGTGATAGAAATTCTTCATTTTGCCTAACCGTTTACACAACTTTTGACAAATACAGGCTTTTTGGCTCAATTATGTCTTTATTTATTTGAAAATTTATTTTTTTGCTTTTCCAATTTCTGGTATCGAATAAGAACAAATTGTACGGCAGTTAGGTATCATTTACAATGTAAATTACCTACCTAATTCTGATTTTCTTTTTCTTACGTTCAATTCCAGGTTTATCTTCTCTCTTAAAATTACCACACAAGCATATTACCTTTTAAAAATTTCAAGCATTGTATTTTATTTACAATAGATTGGTTTAATTTTATTCCATTCGTTGTACACGTAGCCCGCATTTGGCATAAGTTATTTATATAAATTATTACAAATACAACATCAAAGACAAAAAGTGTACAAAAGCAGCAAACGGTTTTGATTAAATTGGACTTTTTATAGCAAGAATATGATGTTTTTTGCATTATTTAAGGACAGGGAAGAATAGAGATCAAATGTTACGTAGATTCTAGGATTAAATTAGGTACTTACTAGATTTTTCAGCTCTACCATTTAACTATGCAAGTATAATATTCAACACACAATCTAACAATTATTAATCACACAATTTTGATATGTTTGCATTATCACGGAGCACCCGTTTGCAGATGATATGTTCCGACGATGCCTAAGTTACTAAAAGGATCTAAAAATGTTTCATAAACACTACAATATCGATCATATTAAAATAATTGTACTTTATCCGCTACAGGTTACAATAATCTACCATTAATAATGTATCAATAATTTAATCTAGGTTACAATGATATGTTTATCCATGGTCCTACTCTGGATTTTTCCAAAAGCCAGATATAAAGCGCATGCATTCTTTTAATGTTTCTTAACACGTTAGATTTCTACCTAATAAGGAGCAATTTCTAGATGAAATCGACCTACTTTAGCTTTATATCTCGCTTACAACGGACACTTTTCATTTGCGGAGTCGCCTCTGATATTATAAGTTCGTCGTGGATAGAAACTTTAATTTATCATAGATTTGCCGAAAGGAGGGGCGACATTCAAACACTCATTCATCTGATCCACAAGTTATGAGTGGGGCCGTGGGCTGGGCGTGAGCTGAACGTATTTTACTCCTGCATCGATACAGTAAACTACTTTTTCCATAAAGAAGGTCCTCCCAGCCAGAGTACAAAGAAATTTTAATTTCAACTACGGTTATTAAAGAAATAACACGACATTGCATCGGTTAAAAACTCAAAATATTAAACTGTTGATACCCACGAAAAATACTTTCAGTCTGTACGCCTGCCCATGACAAAGACGCGAGAGTTGATCCCGGACATAACTTGTCGATTTGTCAAAAGTTTCAAAAACAATTGACAAGTTGGTGTTGTAATAACAAAGCTTTATAAAAATATACTTAGCCTACAGACTGCAATAAAATTAATCCTCTTTAGTATTCTAGCGACTCGAATCAAAGTTATTTCCAGTAAACTAGTAAAGAGATTATGACAATACAAACTAGAAAAATTTGGACAGGAAATAGCTTCGCTCCTAGCAAATCGATTCCACGTGGCCGGTTGTGGTAATCGAGAGGATACAAACGAATGCTTAATCCATAAATATAATAATTCAATCACACTTCAATCTCACAAGGGAAGGGATGACGAGATTGACAATTTAATTTCTCTTGTACTTGACGGAGTCATAGGGAAGGTAGCTATAGAATGAGGAGCTTATAGGGGCGTAAGGGACGACGTGGTAGTAATCAGAGGCTGACTCCGGCGCTATTCAATCGAGGAACCCGGTGTTCACCAGCTTCTCGAGGAAGAACTTCACGTCACCGAGCTCGCTGTCCTTGATGCCGAGAGACTTCAGCATGCCGAGGTCACCATTCTCCACAGCCATGAAGACGGAGCGCAAGTGTTCTAAATCAGACCGCATGAGATGAAGGGCTGCACCAAAGTCCTCGATGGTTTGAGATTCTGAGAAAGAGATTGAGAAAATAAATGCAGGTATATAAATTTAAAATGATAAGCCAATTTCTTTTTTCGACAATCGAAATTTTCAAGACACTTGATATGCTTTAAAATATGCTGAAAACCGCGCAGACGCATGTGAAGAGGGCTCAGGGATTTCGCGTGAATACACTGATGCCTCCCTGATGGCAAGTACCTATATTTTGACCCGACTGAACTTTAGTATAGTATTGATAATAACAGTAGAAAATGTTGAAAATATGTTACCAGATAAAGCGATGGCCACTTTCTCTACACCACCGAGTGGTTCAAGGGCATCTCTTGCCTTGTTCCCGAACAGCTTCTCCAGGTAGTTGGGTCCGTGTGAAGCCAGCAGCGACTGCAGGAAGGAAGCCGTTTCTTCCACTGGTGGTCTTTTCGCTAGAATCAGAAAATAGCGAGTTAGTATTGACCAAATAAATAACAATCAAAAGGAAGCCAAGAAGGAAACAAGTATTTATTTGATACATTAGTACCTGCCTCGGTAAGAAATTTACCCGGATCACTTAGGTTCCTAGTCATGGTATAGCAACTAATCAACGATAGAATGACAAAATAAATTGTTACCTGTAATTGCTTTCCCTATGGTTGGTGTAATATTATTTAATATCCCGATACATCACTAGAGACAATCCTCGGGCTCCTCATAATAATTGGGTTACGGCTTTGGCTACTAAAGTAGGTCAACACACATGTAATTATTGTCTTTTATGGTATACCTACCTCACGGATATATCTGTGGTATGCCACGGAATAGAGATCACAGAGGTTCGGTAAAGAATAGTAAAAGTGCTGTCTTGGTTTGTTTGAAAAGAGCACGTTGCTACTTCAGGTAATACAACAGCAACAAGTTATAATTTGTCACTTGACTTCAATAAGCTCACATTCATTCTACAGCCGTTGCACAATGCGCAAGCTGTCCCACTGGAATATTACTTTTATTTTCAGTGATTAATTTCAGGAGTTCATAGTTTATTGTTAAAATGAAAGCAAGCACTAAAATATATACTATAATATATATATAATACAATTGTGTAGAACTTTAGACTTCTATAAGTCTAATAGATTGGACTAGCAAAGTCCAATAGCAAATTGTACATTTGTACATAGGAAGTTGATAAGTTATGGCAATATGGTATTAGGTAGGATATCAATTAGTTCTGTTGGGACTGATTGTCATAACAGAAACTGCTAAGAGGTAGGTAGGTACATATTTTATGTCACTTTATTACCACTTTTATACAACCCTTCATAAAACGCACTATTGTTTCGTGTATGGGTTTTACATTGAACCGAAGCGATATTATAATACCTATGAATCCTATATCAGCACATTAATTAACAGCACATTAATCCTACATTCTCCCTTTAATTACAACTCCTTCTACAACGTGAGCGAAATAGGCTTTAGTCTACTAGGCTTACCCTGTGCGGATTAGTAAGTTCCCAAACCTCCTAGGACTTCATAAGGAACACTCAAGAATGCAGGTGTCCTCAAGATTTTATTTCGCCGAAGCAAGCGATAATTAACTTGTAATACTCACATAAATTTGAAATATAGATGCGTATTGGACTCAGGACCCCTTTGGAGAGACCAACTTTCAAACTGTTAGGTTATAACTGTTTATGTCACACTTTATGATTCATCAAAACGGACAATGATGATCAGCTCACTCTGCACGACTGCAGGTATTGCTTACGAGCTTCGATAGTCAATCTATTTAATTGGAACATGAAACAGTAAAGTTTGAGCAAATTTATGCAAACCACATCGTCCGTAAATTAAAGGGTCATTAATATTAAAGTTACTTGCCTAATTTCAACATTCAATCTGTTGATTGAATAGCCTTGAAGCACTTTGCAAACAGAGCGTACAAGGTGGCTTCTAATTATACGAGTAATAAGGGTCGTCACTCATCTAATGGCTAGACGCCTTGTACCGCCTGCGCCTTGCCTCTCACCATTGAGGCTGTCCCTACCTGTACCCCGTACGAAGTTAATAAATGAGAGTATTCCATCGAATAGATGGTATAGTTTTGACTAGTTTTTTTCTAGAAAACGCATATCTAGAGCGAGCAGTTTCTAGCATAACTTTACATCATAAATTTTTAGACATCCGGTGTGATGTACAGACCAACAGGAGTGTATTATGATATTGCGCATTATTTTGACGTTGTCTACCTCGTTTCCAATTTTTTTTAATACATGAGGTATCTCACAGGTTGTGTGCCGCTGTAATACACTGGTACCATACAAGAAATCTCACTAAATCGAGGCAAGGCGAGGCAGTGTGATCCGTGTGCTAAAGTTGTTAAATGAGTAACAACCTTATCACATGGGGTGTAAGGTGCCCTTGGTGGATAACTACATTGTTTGTGGGGAAATTGACTGTTTCTGTATGACGTAGGTGGCTAATTAATTTTGATGTGAATGTAAAGGTCGGTAGGATGTACAAGCTCAAGGTCTCTGTCACTACAATATTTACACCAGTCACCTATTTTATAACAACGTATTTATTAACAACTAGAAATTGCTCTCGCTTTGCTTTGGAAGAAGAGTTGTCCAGTGGTTTCAGAGTTCCGATACAAATTTTGCCCTATTATCCTTCGGGAACAAAGCAGTTTTCTGGGATAAAAAGTATCCTATAATCTCTTTGTCCTTGCATAAGCCAGAAACATGCTAAATTTATCTAAATTGGTCGGAGTTGCAATACTAATTTTGACCTGTTACCCTGCGGGAACTAACCATTTTTTGGGACAAAATATATCCTATAATCATTCTCCGGTTTTCAACTACGACTATGGTAAGTTTCATCTAAATCTGTCCAATGGTTTTTGCGTGAACAGACAGAAAATAAATACAAAAAAATATATTTTGGTCTCTATATAGATAAAAAAGCCTCCCTGCAACAAAATTTTGAAAAAATACTTATTGTACAGAATACACCGGGTCACCGTTACAGTTTTATTATTAGTATAGATAATATAACTATACTAGCTAACCCGGCGAACTTCGTACTGCAAGACATTTTTAATTTCATTTGTTTACCTCTTAAACCTCCCCTGAACTTTTAGAAATATTTCAAAACTAAAATTAGCCATAAAAAAGTCCAGCCGCGTAGGAGGAGTTCAGTGACATACACACATACAGTAGAATTATATATATGAAGATAATATACTATTTATGAACAAAAAAATACCTTATAAAATTTAACAGACGGGCTACAGAGATTTTAACGAAATTGTAACGTGTTTTTGATGCAATCAATCAACAAATTGCATTTTTCATCAAAATATTCCAAGCGTGTTTCTAAAATTAGATATATTTTTATATAAAAATAGCTTGTATTCCCCTGGTTCGTGCATGTCTATTATATCGTACTAGTTTTCGCTCTCGGTTTTGCCCGCCTGGCAGGTACATTGTTAAAAAGTAACCTACGTATTATTACAGACTATAATCTACCTCTTTACCAAATTTCATCCAGATCAGTTCAGAAGTTTTTGCGTGATGGAGTTACAAACATCCATCCATCCTCACAAACTTTCGATTTTATAATATTGGTAGGGTACGGTATATCTAAGACGAGAGGTTGCAATATTAGACATTCGACGTCAAAGGGCAGATTAGGGAGGCGATTGATTGAGGCTGTCGGCTCTGAATCTCCGGTGATTGTGACGTCATGAATATGTAATCACCTATTTGCGTGATTGAAGGGCACGGCACCAACGCAGTAGCCTGTGTCGGCAGGTTTTTTATAGACCAATTTATCTGTGACCGCGACTTCGTACGCGTGGAGTTTAACAACATTATTGTTCAGTTCGCTGATTTAAATCGCAGATATCGGGCTACCCGAATTTTTTACCCAGACACTGAACAAACTTAAAGATAGTAAGAAAATAATAAATAAAGCAGTAGTAGTCGTCGTTGGTTATGATTAACGACATAACTTATTAAAAATGTTATTACTTCAAACTAGGGTTGCCAACCGTACTATGTTATATACTATTGTACTGTATTTCGGGACTCCATACTATATAATTTTTTTACCTATATATTTTTAGAAATATATATACATATATTTCTTCAACACGATATTTCAGTACAATAAGTCAATATTTGATTTGGCATCACTTATGCTAATAAAAATGACGTAATGTGCAAGAAATACAAAAAAAATTTTTATAAACTTAGTCTACTTTTTAGTCCTCCCATAAAATACTATATTTTGAAGTGTACTATATTTTTAAAGGTTATGTTTAAAATACTATATTCAGACAAATAAAAGTTGGCAACCCTAATTCAAGCTGAAGTTGTTATAGGATAGGATAGGTAGTATAATTTATTTTTGTCGTGATTGTGTACATTAAGTGTTATTACATTAGCTTTCAGTTGTAATAACGCTCTATTAATATTTGTTAACATCTTTGAATAGGTAAGGTTTTTGTTTGCTGAATTTTTATTCTTTTTAATGCTCATCTTAGCCTATGCGGTTGGTAGGTACGAGACGCAATTTATTTTAGCTAAATATGTACATGCCTTTAGGATGAAGTTTTATTTTTATAAGGTTTCCATTTATCTTCAGAACGGGTAAAGGCTGTTTGGTTCATCGACGATTGGTGCTAGAAGTACCAAACAGAACGGTCGAAGCGAATTCGATAAAAGGACCAAGTTTCAAGCGATAAAAACAGATATGTATATTGCCTTTCGTTAATATCGACTTTATAAGTCCACAAGGTGCAAATTGTTGCTTTTTAATTTAAGGCACAAATTATATTAAAAATTAATTTTGAATCTTTTCGTCTTGTAACGAGTAAAAGCTTCTAGCGGGGAGAGTGATTCGTGGCACTTATTAAAGTGTAAAAATGCTGTTCGCTTCAGTTGTGTATGAAATTCAACAACTTGAAATAGAGTTTCCCATATATTTCCACAACGGTCTTAGATAACAAGAAGAAGAAACATTAGTCAACGGACTTCGACCACTTCAATATAGCTAAAGTAAGATAATTCAAACTTTGTTAAAATTGTAATAAATTTGTTCAAACATCTTGATATGTGTACGAAGAATCCTCATTTTAAACATCGACTGGTCGGTTAGTCTAGTGGTTAGTGAACCTGATTGCAATACCGAAGGTCGTGGGTTCGATTCACACCCAGGACAAACTTTACTGTCATGAGCAAGAATATTTGTTCTGTGTCAAAATATCTTTATAAATATGTATTTAAATATATATATGTATGTTAATCAGTTGCCTGATCACCATAGTATAAGCTAACGGTTGGTTTGGGGTCAGAAGGCCGTGTGTGAATCGATATTTATTTTTATTTATGATATTTACATTTACTTTTGGTCCATATTAATCCATGGTTGTAAGCAACATCTACAAATCGCAAAGCTTTTTATTTTGTAGGCACCATTAATGAAGTTAATAAGAATTAAGAGTCCCAAATGGATCGTATTTCGGATTAGTAATTATCCCGGCGGAGGATTCGTAAATAATTCATTGCGCGAGTTTCGAGGAGTCTGATGGCGCTGTCGGTTAGCTGTTTATTATGTCATTACGTTGCTCCCTCAGCGAATACGCAGCAGATTGGTTCACAGGTATATGTACGTAAATACGGCTATACGTACATATATATTATAATGTTATCTGTACGGAATTGCACCCACTAAGTCAAGTAAAACAGAAAAAGGCGTGTCACCGAGTGATATAACTGACTTAATTTATATTCGATGTCACAATTTTGTGTAGCATAAAACTTGGGTTCCTAGACTTCTGCATTTTTTACAATTGTGTTGGATAGGATTTTCTTATCTTAGCGTGAATTAATGACCCAGTAATGCGGACGGGTCTGTCCTCATCGGGAGGTCTGGAGCATACATACGCGACTGTTATGTGGATTGATGGTGAAGGATTCGTATAGTATCTAAAGTAAGTAGCTAAAGTAGTTAAAAAAAATCGCATTATATTAATGTGTTATTTTTGACCCAACTTGAACTTTACCTGTTTCTTTTCATTAGTTTACAACAACATTATCCGATTCTTACACTACCTATAACTGAGCACAATACTTCGCGTGTTCAAATAGATCACGTGACCTTTAAACGTTTGTAATAGCTGGCTGTTTTCTTCGTAACCGTAATAGCCCACAAGCAAGTTACGGCAATCATAACCTTTACTCGTACTCTTAACATGAAGAATAGTAAGTATTACGAACGAACTATAGCCTAGTTAGAACTCTATCTTTGAGGTGAGGGATGTCAGGTTCGATTCCCGGGCCGCAATTATGTGACAAATGAACGTTCACTGATCACATTCACAAATGAACGGACAATGTGATCGGTCACATTGTCCTACAAATTGTATGGTACCATTTCTCGAGGTATCGTGCATTCTGTTTCCCTGCCGTTACTGTTACCACAATCAAGAATTTGTATAAGAGAAAGCTGGCCGACTCATCAAAATAAAATTCACGAAAAATTAAAAAAAATCACATTGATAGTAATCATGTGAAAAAAATGTACCGGAGAGCCCCCGGAATATTACGTGAGCGCCGGCAATTCATTTACTGTACCTACTTAATTTAAGATTTTAATGAGGTGCTTAAACTTGCTAAGTCAGATCTTGGCACGCGTAGGAAGCATTCAACATTCAGCAGGGGAAAATACCTACTGAAGCTTGACTTATTGCGTAATATTTATAAAAATATTTTGTTTATTTTACTTCTTTATTATTTTCGTATTATGCAACATTTAGTACTTTTACGGAAGCCACCAGCAGCTTGTTCTTTTTACCATAAATAAGTTAGTTTACTACGATCCCACCTGATAGTAAGTAGGTCTTTGATGGTAAAGCTTGTGATTGTAGGTGATTGACAATTAGCAACAGGGGGCGCGGTCAGAGAGTGCATTAGTGACCGGTAATTTTTTACGCTTCCGTGCTTTGGAAGGCACAGTTGCATCCTTGGACTGCGTTATTGTACGTCGGATCTCCATGTGGTATAAAAATTGGATTGGCCACTAACCTTTCCAACATTCCGCAGTATGGCTGGGATGTTCTTTATCTCCTCAGTAATTCGGAAAGACTCATGGTACCGCGGCAGCTAGTTCATTTATTCCATTGTTCTTTGTTATTTTTGTTTTAAGCGATAAGTATCTTTACACTTTTACTTATGTAGTCGACTCTAAGTTCATCTTCTAATGGACGATGTTAGTCGGAGGAATTCTTTTTCGGTGCATTAGAAAGTTCTTACACTTTCCCGCAATCATTTCTTAATGCAATAATTCTGTTACAGATTTAAACACACATCTCTATATGAACACAGAGAGGACGGCTCACTTTTATCAAACCTTGTCTATTTGCTATCATTTTTGTACCTATTTTTTACTATAACTTCCTTGAAAACAACTTCAATATTGCTTCTGTTGTGTTGTATGTTACGTCAACGTCAATGTTCTATGCCGGTTGCTAGGCAACGATTGTTGCTAAATATTGTCTACGAATTGTGGCTAAGGTATAGTAACAAAAAGCAAAATCTGGTAACATCTGTAAGTTCACGATTTAAAAATCCACGAACCTGCAGTGCACAGCTTGGAGTCCTCATCGTATCCGTCGATGCAGTCAGGCGCGCCGTCACAGAGGTACTGGATGGAGATGCAGTTCCCATCCACGGGACACTTGAATGGCTCGTACGGGTGGCAGTATTCTGGAATCGGGGAAAAATACGGTTATTTTTGGATTATCCTTCTGATGCTCCCGTATTATCTCTAGCTTCAAGTTTTTCTTCATAATGATTGACCCAATAAACTCCGAGGTAATTGTCGAATGCACGAGGTAAAGTGTCTTCATTTTTGGGCTGCTCAGAAGGAACAACCCCGCTCATCAAAAGAGAAAGTATTATAATGCTTAGAGAAGGTATTAATGTCGTGGCCTCTAATGAGAGTGTGTAGTCTTGGTTGGTTCCATGTCAATTGTGATGTGATCATTGTTCTTTGGTAGTGTTACTACTGTTTCTAACTAATGTTAGAAAGTTAAGCTAAAAGCAGTTTGCAAAATCTCCGCGTTTCATTTACAATGTTAAAAGATTTTTATTTTTGTTTTGCTAAAAATAGCCAACAAAACCGTTTTGCTGAGGGATATTTTATTATTCTAACGAAAGAATTTTGGAATTGGTGCAGTTTATGAGTTCATTCGTTACAAATATACAGAAATACAAACATTTTCTCTATATAAGAGAAGAAAATTACAAATGTGTCTGTGAATACTTCTAACAGAGATCTGTGAACGCGAGGTCTTCTCTCGAAGCTTAAAAGCATTTCAACACTAATTGCTCTCCCTAATCCAAATTAGGGTCGAAAGGTTCGTCTGATTATAATCCTTTTAGGAAATATTGCGATGTTATTTGCGAAATAGATGTATCACTAATTGAACTTGTTTCTTACAAGCGATAACGGTCAGTACTATATTTAATAGTTTTGTGCACAGATTTTACTGGGTTGTTTTCGATGATACATTGATTGTTTTAGAGAATCTATTTTGGTTACCTATGTGCATGAAATGCCCCCTCAAGTCGCGTAGAGTGACAAAAATTATTTTCTCGAAACCACGAATATATAGTGACTTGGAAGCAGACAAAAACAATATGCTGAATTTGCACAAAGCGCTTATTGTATAGCTATATTTAAAAAAATGTGATGTTCCTTGTACATAATTAAACTAGGTGTCGGTTTGTTAGTGATCTTTTTTCTCTGAAATTTCGACTTATATTCGACATTGATATTGTTATTACAAGCTATTATTTAAGTTGCAGTGTATGTTTGTATATTAGTATGTTAGTATATTTCTTTGTTAAGTGTTCGGGTCAAATCTTAGCAAGCCTAATTAGACCTACTTCCTCTTACAATATGGTGCTGAAATTTTGCATACACCTTCCATCTTGATAATAATGTATATTTATGAAAAGCATGACCTGGTACTACGTTCAAGATTGGCTCCAAACAAGGGAACTCCTCAACGTTTAACAATATAGTTATAAACTATTATATTTTTTTGTATCAGGAATTCATAATTAAATCTTGTGTTTTTAAATATTTTCATAAACCTTTATCTTAAATAAGTAGTAACGCGATCAAAATATCTCTAAGATAATAAATGAATAATTTCACAATAAATAATATTTTAAAAGTTATGAAGTAATTTCGCAAGTAGTGGAAGAATTAATTAAAACAGATGGAGATAAGTACTTTTTGTCTTGAAGCAATCTGAAACTGTTTAAGTTTTCACATCGTAATTTTAGTCTGTGGAGTTTGCAGAGCGTTTTATTTTCATTATTCTTGGTAACTGTTCTGAGAAATTCACCCGGAGGATATCTTTTATAAAATAATATATTCCTTTTACGTTTTACTAAGGGTTGGGTAGGACTCAGTTTTTGAGTGCCAGTTTGTATAGCAGTGATAGCCTACTGGTTTGAACTTTAGTCTGTTAACGGATGTCCTGGGTTTGAAAATAAAGGACATTTGCCGCAGGATTCCAATATCTCTAATTTTCAATGAGTTATCACTTGTTTTGGTGTAGGTAAACATCGTGAGGAAACCTGCCCTCCTGGGACTCCTGGGACTCCCCGATAAAGTTCATTGTGAGTGGAGACCCGAGCCCAATAGTGGGACAATTATCGGTAGCAAGGATGAAGTTAATAAGATATCTTTTAATCCCGGGAAATAGTTTTATTTTCACGACATTTTGGGTGAAAGGAAATAAGAAAGCTTTGGTCGTACAGGTTTACCAAAAAGCGAGAGAGGCTGAAAACTGATCTGTTTTAGATTTTACTGAATCTAGAGGCCTACCAGCAGGGTCCACTAGGATACTATTTTTTTATATTCAATAAATTAGTGCTTGACACGATCTCGCTTGATGGTAAACAGCGAAGTCGTCTAGGTGGTAAAGCGCGCTAATTTAGCAAAAGCCTATTCACTCTTGATTTGAAGACATTTACATTGCAATCGAACG
>DWJZ01005442.1:0-14051 GCA_018249125.1 Asbolis capucinus | reverse complement strand
GGGTTTCGTTGGACCCCCTATTGTAACATTTCTACCAGATTCCCAAGTCACGTTAAAAATGTATAACATAGAACATTTTTAAAATTAGATTCTTACAGCTTTAATAAAACTCAAAAAAACTTCTATTCAACGAAATACAGCTGTAGTCTGACAAACATCACTGACAAATTGAAAATGTACTGAATCTCCACTTTTGTTACATCAACGAAAACCCTCAACGAATCTCTCGTGGACCCCTTGGTGGATTTCTACTAGACAAGTTTGAGAATCACTGATGTAACTGGATACTACTTTTGGCAAACAATAAGAGTGAATTTATGTATACTAAATATTATAATTTTTCTATTTCTTGAAACATGTAAAATTTAATTGGTGAAATCTACACGAAATTGTTATTATATATTTGTGAATTATAGATTTTTTATTTATGTATATTAAATAATAAATACATACGGTTGTGCCAGGTCGTCATATCCAGCGTTGCAGGTGTAAACTCCCAATAAAATTACAAAACACTGCGCTAATAAATTCATTTTGGATTTATTACGCCACCCATTTATTTAATTAATTTACACCTAGTTAATGAAAACTACTTTTCAGCTTGGAGGTCCCAGCTGAACTGTAGTCATTCAAAACATTTGTGTTATAATTTATTAAGAGTGTTATCAGTCGTTACATAAATCAGGAAATTCGCACAACTAAATACCGATAAGTGAAAATTATCTGTAAATGCAGGACTTACCCATAATATTTATATTTCTAATGAATTACACTTACCTATTCGGTTTATACACAAACTAGAATATGCCCTCGCTTCGCTTCTGAAGAGGAGTTGTCCAGTTGGCTTAAAGTTGCCATACTAACTTTAACCTACGGGAACAGAGCAGTTTTCTGGGATAAAACCAAATCTATAAATATTGTCCTTAAATAAGACAGAAACATGCAAAATTTTATGTAAATTACTCCATTGGTTTCGGAGTTTCCTTACTAACTTTAACCTTTTATCCCACGGGAACAAAGCAATTTTCTAGGATAAACCATTACATAAGCAAGAAGCGTGCAAAGTTTCATCTAAATTGGTCCATTCATTTCGAAGTTGCCAAACTAATTTTAACCTGTTATCCTGTGGGAACTAAAGCATTTCCTGAGATAAAACATATCCTATAACCATTCTCGAGTTTAAGATGACGACTATGCCAAGTTTTGTCTAAATCTGTCCAGTGGTTTTTGCGTGAAGCTCGAACAGACAGATATACAATAAATCCAAAAAAAAAAAATTGGTCTCTATATCGATAACTAAGCCTCCCTACATCAAAATTTTCAAATAATATTTAATGTACAGAATTGACCCTGTTACAGATTTTAGATTAATGGTTTTAAATAAAATAAATACTTTATATCAGTGAGGGGAGGTCTGATTAGAAAACAACAGTGTTTTTTTTCTAGAATCCTAAAAATGCTTTTCTCTAAATCTACGCGCCATTTTGTGTTTTTTTTAAACTAGCTCTAAAAATTGGCGCGTTTTACTTAACAAATAATAATGTAATGTGTCTGTAGTATACAGTCGTGTTGTGCGCCTAGGTGTGTGCTTACAGTGTAGTGAGAAATTATATTACATTATTAGACTTGCGATATCATTAAAAAACAGATATAACTTACTTTGTGAATATTTTCATTTCAAAATGCCTCCAAAAAAGCGAGGCAAACGTAAATGTATAGAAAAACGGGTGAATATATACATTGTTTTAACATATGTACATGAATACGCTCTTTTAACTATTTTAAAATTTTGTAGTGTTCCTAATGCTTTAGCAACTATACAATATATTTTTATATTCTACCAAAGGCTTTGAAAAGGCGGCTAATAGAAATAAGCATTTGTGTTGACGGTTACATTTACAAAAATAAACCAATTAGTGTAGAAGAAGCCGAAAAATATATTCATGAAATATCTCTTCATCAAACGAAGTGTAATTACGATAAACATATCCTACAGGTAAGATTTAAATTAGGTACTTGTGATGATAGGGAAAATAATATTGTCTTGACTGCTACTGGTCAGGAAGGAATGAACTGGCACCATTACTCCCTATCTCTATCTCTTACCGCAGTATTTAGTAGTAAGAGATGGGAGATAATTTACCAACAGATTTTTTGTCGATTGGGGACGGTTCAAATTCCATTTTTCTGCCTACAACAATTAAGGCCCCCTAATGAACACGGGTCTCTCCCCGTTACTGAGGAAACCTAAGGAATACTTCATCATACTGCATCAATGTATTGATGAAGGGGTAGAGATAAAGAGAGACGAGGGAGAATTAGTAGCCAACCCAACCGATGGAAGTTATGCCACTGTTGACATCCGATATGGATTAACCGTTAATATCTGATGAAAACCAATAAACGGTTTTAATGTGCCCTCTGAAACTCAGAAGTGCTCAAGATGTTTTTACCATTAGTCATCCATCCTTAACCGACCGCGAATACTTCAATTTCTTTGAAAACATAAAGAGTAACATTATCATGCTTACCCGTTTACACTCCAAAAGGTTAAACAATTATTAAGGAATGGTTAGGTCTATTTAGGCGATATATTCTAGTCATCATTAGTTGTTCTTGTAATAACATTTCTTGATAGGTTATAGAAAAACTAAAACGATGTATGAAGTCAATTATCGAAGACAGAACAAAAAGCCTACTACCATATCAAAATGTCAAGACGGTTACACCGGAAAACAACCAGATTGATTTGTTTTCAGAATCGATGTCGCTTAGTAATGAACATAACTATTGTAAACTAATAAATAACTGCAATGATGAAGTTACTACAAAAGCAATTAGTGAAGTCAATAACAAAAAATCTAACACTGCAGATATTAACGTAATTTCTGATAGTGAAAATGTAGAAAACGCTAAAGAAACGAATGAGGAAATACGAAATAATAACGACGATAACAATAACAACTATGTAACTATAGACAAATCTAAAATCTTAAACAGTAATGAAAAACAAAATGAACTCAAAACTTGCAAGTTTAATACTGTTTGTACAAAAGCAGACATTATAGAAGTAATTAATATGGACGAAACTACAACACAAGTTGCACTAGACCACGACATATATAACTTTCAGTATAAAACTGACGAAAATAGCAAATGTTTGAAACCAGATCAAATTTATCACAGGAATATTCTTTATACACCCAAAGAAAATGTAAATGATAAGTGTAACGTGGCTATGGCAAGTGGTGACATAAAATGTATGAACAATTTAACTAAATATTTACCATCAAATTCGCATGGAAAGTCCAAAAAGAAAAAAAATTCTGGCAAAATACAGAAACATTTGCAATGTGATGAAACATTAAAGACAGGAATCAAAAGAAATCTAACAAAGTCACATAAAGTTACCAAGACAAACACAAAACGCGTGTCTAAAACGAATATCAATAACGAAATACCAAATAAACGTAAAAGGTCAAGTAATATGAACAAAAAGACAAACAGTTTAAATAATGATACTCCTTCCATCACTGCTCCGATGTTTTCTGAACCAAATAAATGCAAACATATTAATATAATAACCAATGAGGTATCTCTACCTGTGGAGAGGGTAAACTATACTGAAGAAAGAAATACAGTTACACAAGACTCTGTTACAAAGCAGATTAGAATTGGTAACGATGTTCAAGATCTTTCTTGGATAGAAGGGATTAAGTACGTCAGAGAAATCGGCACGGATGAATTTGATGAAACACCAAATAGATTTAACGAATCCTTCTGGAACAATCTTTTACTTCCTGACGGTTGGAAAGATGATGATTTTGAATAATGTGATAATAATAATAATTACTAATGTGTCTTTCTAATGCTATTTGTCCTAATTGGTAATTTAAATACTAACGCTTTGAAATAAAACAATGTATTTAATATGACTCAGGAATTTAATTCAAATGTTGAAATTTACATAACATGAAAAGATTAATCTTTAAGATGATTTTTAAAAGATATTAGATTGCACAATTACAGGTAGCAACAATTTATCATACACACGACTAAATAATGTAATAAAAATTACATGATATTTTAACTTTTGTTCACTTACAAAATAATGTTAGGCCAAACTAGACTTTAACTACAATTTGAACAAAAGTTTAATATAAATTATGTTATATATATAAGGTATTGAACATTCTATCACTTTCTACCAACAGCCTTCATTCAATTTCAATACTTATGCTTTTCTTGTATCACGAAGAAACCATTTTTAAAGCTTAAAAGATTTTTTATTAGCATTTAAAGCCGTTACTTGTAAAATCTTGAACACATTTCATCAATGAAAATAAACTTACATATCCTTACGACTTGAACATTTTAAGAATGAAAATGGCAACGTGGCAAGAAAAAATCTTAACCCCAATTAATTAAAGATACTAAATCTTATAGATTTATTATTTTTTTATTTTTACGATTCCACTTGGATCATTTACATAATACTTCAAACAAACAAGTGACTTCTGTTAAAATCACCAGAAAATGCAAAAGCTACGATTCTTACATATTATATAATCTCATAATTTTAACATTTATAATCTTAATTGAACAATTTTCTTCATTAATATAATATACAAGTACTACATACAAAATTCAAATATAGCCATCCCTAACATACAACTAGCCAGCTGTCACGAAAAAACTCAAAATATACTTTATATGTAACATTTTTTTTCTACCAAATAAAATTTTAAGTATAAAGTAAATTACCGCTAATTTCAATAAATGTCACGTTTATTAAAATAAAATAATTATTACTATGCAAATATCACGCGACCTTAACATGAACCTTAACAATAAACTAGAACAACAATAAACTCTGGAATACTACAATATCACGATTGTGTCTTTCATTACTTTATTAAACAACACGCACAATCAAGAATAATAAATGAGTGTACGCTACTAACATTTTCGTTCCATAAAAACATTAAATACATTCTATATTTACTTACTTGAAAGCAGATACCCACTGGAAAATTAAAACTTCGTAAGAGGCAAGTTTTTCAAAAATATTTTGGTTCTTAAACATAATTTCTTTCTTATAAAACAATATGTAATGTACTTAATTAATATTATAAATTACCTACTTGTGATGAAACTCGGAATTTTAAAATTACACAATTTTTGACAATGACTGACAAAGCTATAGAGTACAAATTCAATTTCATGTTAATAGAGGTAATTCCGAGAGTACATATACGAATATTGTGTAAAGTTAAATATAGAATTCACAATTCTTAAATATATTTAATTGTAATGTAAGGATATATCAGACGAAATTGTTTTTTTTCTTTTTTTTACTTTTGCAACAGGCAAGGCCTTCTGTTCTTGCGGTTTATAATGTAAGAATATACATATATTGAGTTTGAAAATATTGTTTAAATACCATTAAAGTTAATTAATATTGTTGAAAATAAGAGCATGCTTAGTTTGTCTGAAGCCTACATGCTTGTAACATTGGGCAATACATAAACATATGTATATTTTAATTTCTAAAGCAATTTTAATAAAACAAACACAAAATATGAATATAAGTTTAGTGCAATGCATCAATAATTTCTGAGATATATACCATATACACATTATATGATTATTATTATATGTTTTTATTTATGAATATTATTAAATATATAACTATGTATGTATTGTATTGATTATATATATGTTCTTATATTTTATTTATACATTATATATAATATTTATATTTGTATTTTATTATTATAAACTTTAATAAAATACTTTTTTTTTATTGGATACCCACCTCAACTTCTCGCCATCTCGAAGGGTTGACTGGCAGAGAATGCCATCAGGCATAAGTTCGCCCATTGTAACCCCAAATTAAATTTATGGTTTCAATAAAGCTTTAAATAAATAAATATACAACGATATTTTTGGACTGTATGTCTTACCAAAAACCTCCGTATTAATTACTTATCCTCCATGTACAAAGAGACAGATTACATTAAAGATTTATTATACCAATGTATGTATCATTGATAATATTTCCAGCAATTTAACCCACTATCGGAATTACCAATACAATAAATATGTAATAATACGTAAATAAACGTATTAAATCGCATCATAACATTTATCTATAACAATGCAAAATGTACCTTAAGGTACACAATAGCTGAATGAGTCTCGGTCTTAATCTGATAATAGAACCGAGATAAATTAAAAATATTTTTAATTTATTTAACATATATAATATATACAATACGACATGAATCGTACAGAAAACAATTATTATGCTTGTTTTATTCATATATATACAGACGAGTAGCGATTTAATCTGAAACCATGGGTTATTATTAACAAATATTATTAACCACGTAAAGGATGTTCTACAGACAGGTCGTGTTCCGTTCAGTCACATTTATCAACCACATAAATTATTTAGTTGTTTTGGGAATAGAGATATAGTTTATCATTCATTACTTGTTACATTATCCTGATGGTCACATTGTCCGTGAGCATTTTTTGAAATCTTGTATAAATTAATATTCACCTCTACGTACGTATACTAGTGAATATATTTATAAATGTATGTATTTTTATACATATGTATATATATATATATATATATGTTTATACTAATATGTATATATAAATATATATATTTTTTTAACATATTATATGTATATAATTATACACCCAGGATTTTTACTATTAGGTCATATATTTACAATCGTTTAATTTTTTACCACCTGCCACCAACTCTCACCTTCAGCATGGATTGACTGGCAGAGAATGCCACTAGGTATTAAGGGTGAACACCCTTTGTAAGAATATCCTTTAAGGTTTTTAACATGAATAAATAAATAAATATCGTTATGTAAGTTGAAATACTGAAAAATACTACAAGTTTAAATTGGCGTTAGTAATGTCCCTACGTGGCATTTTAGCTTAAGCAATGTGGCGAAAATAATGTATGCAATCTATATTACTACAGACTTTGTCCTGCCATTCCAGACTATATAAAGGACAAACTGACAGACAAATATTGATTGTTATATACCTATGGATTACTTGTTAATATTTTTATTTGTTGAGATATAAAACCAACGCAAATTTCTAAAATAATTCTCAAAAGAATATTCGTAGTACATTTAGCCGATTAGTCGGCGTCTTCACATCCGGCTAGTCGGCTATAACCAATGTTGCTATAACACAATCAACTCTTAAGGTAAATAAATAGATAAGAATCTCGGGCGACGTGTGCGAGTTGACACGTCCATCTGACTCCAAACTAACGTTAACTTGTAGTAAGGTGATCAGACAATTGATAAACATGCATATATATTCTTAAATACATAATTATAAAGGTATTTACACCCAGACACACAGAACAAACATTCCTGCTCATCACGGAAGATTGACCTGGGTGGGGATTCGACCCACCACCGTCGGTGTATATATTCGGTGATACCAAGGTCTACCAAGGTCGTAACTATGTAGGTACATATAAGCTGTGAATATTTTGGTTATAAAAGGTATTTTTAAATTTTATTTTCTTTATATCGACTTTCAAATCACAATAATATACTTTTTTGTCTATCTGAATCTTTTGTAGGTACACACTAAGTTTGCTTGAAGAGATTTCTACATGGAATAAGGTGGGCTCATAGTCAAGTGCTTACATAACTTACAATAAGTAATTATTCAGTAGTAATTTCGTTAACTTAATAAATTTCAAAATAATTAGAGATTTTATTTCATTTCAGAAAAGATCGCTACTCGTCTTTATTAGTGACCAGTTCGTACTAAGCTAGTTAGAAGCTGAACTTCCCCCTGACCTTGAAGAAGCCCATGCTGGTCTTGTTGTGGAGCAGCGAGGTGACGCCCACATAGCTCTGGATGACGATGGGCGAGTGGTGGATGCAGCAGGCGGAGGACGGCATGGCTTCCACCGCCCTCTGGAGCTTCTGCGCGAACGTTTCCATGTCATACATAGCTCTTTCCTCCTCGGTGCCGTCTGGAATCATCATGTCATCAATGCAAAAGTTTTGAAGATGGAAGAATGGATTGATGTAATCTGGTATAACGGATAGGCTACTTCTTATTAATATACCAAAAATTGCCCTCGCTTCGCTTTGGAAGAAGACACGTCCATTGGTTTCGGATTTGCCATACTAATTTTAACCCTTTAACCTGTGGGAACTAAGCCATTTCCTGGGATAAAACATATCCTATAACCATTCTCGGGTCCTAAACTACGACTATGCCAAGTTTTAACTAAATCTTTCCAGTGGTTTTTGCATGAAACTCGAACAGGCATACAGACAGATAGACAGACAGACAATAAATCCAAAAAAATAGTTTTGGTCTATATCGATAACAAAGTCTCCCTGCATAAAAATAAAAAAATAATAATGTACAGTATTAACCCCACAGTTTTATTATTAGTTATTATTATATTAATATAGAACACGGGCGCAGCCGCGTGCAGACACTAGTACATCATGAGTGTCACCCATAACACGAGAACTATTGTTAATGTGTCACATACGTCTTCCACCACTTTTCGTCAGCCAGCGGCAACTGTATTTACCACTAAGGGCCGGAGACGGAATCCTATAGATTGTCATGTGTTAATGTCTATCGATTCATATTAAACTACATATTGTTGTCTGTCTGTTGGCCATTAACTCAAAATCTACTGAACGGATTTTCATGCAGTTTTCACCAATAGATAGAGCGATTCCCAAGGAACACTTAAGTGTGAAATTTATTTATTTAAGTACACAATAAATCTTAAATTAAGTTGGAATTTAAAAAAAAGCACAAAATTAAGGTTTTGTGTAAACTTATTGGAATATAATGATAATTGGTGAAAAATTCGGACGCGTTCAGTAGTATTTGCGTGAAGGAGCAAGAAAAATCCATCCATCCATCATTTCGCATTTATAATATTAATAGGATGTTTGGTTGTGTTTCCCCAACCGGACTTCCGTCCTACTAGTGCTGAGATATCATAGACCTGATGATTAACAGTTAACATCGCTCATGGTAGAAAAACATCACTAATTCAATTCAATTCAAATCATTAATTCAATCATCATCGTTGTTTCTGACTAGGCCTGTTTTATGTCACTCTACCTTTATGCCAATAAATGGGATGTGAAGCGAACGTGATGAAGGGTACATCTTGGCTGAAGGGGTTCCACGCAGTCTTCAGCGGCAACGGCTCCCCTTTATTCCACATCAGCCTCACGCCGCGAAGATTGCGCTCCCTGCAATTTTAACGTACTAAAATTACAATTAAACTATTATATGTTCGACTAACTACCATAACTAGTTCACATCATAGGTTTCACACATTAAAAGTTTTTACCTATACTCTTGTGCAGAGGTGTAAGGATGGTGACGTCACATTTTATAAGCATTAAAAACTGGTCTTGCACGCACACAAAGATGAAATGAGTACGTTTTTACTTTCACAGATAAATCTAGGTGGAAGGAGGCGTGCAATTTAACTTTAGCTTATCTATAGGTAGGTATCTAAACAAACATTAATATAACATTACTAGCTTCCGCCCGCGGCTTCGCCTGTGGTGTGTACATTGTTAAAAAAGTACCCCATTCATTATTCTATAATTTATCTCTGTATCCCGTGTGTTATTCTAGACTGTAATCTATCTCTGTACCACATTTAATTCAGAACCGTTCAGTCGTTTTTGCGTGAATCATTAAAAAACACCCATTTATCCATCGTCACAAATCTTCATCGTCTCAAATTCCTCATTTATAATATTGATAGGGTATACTAAAAACCGCCCTAGTTTTACTATTAAATACTGTATGTATTGTAATATTTAATATTACCTTTTATAAAAATGTTAGTATTTGTCGCCCTGGTATTTCAAATAAATAATTAGTGTTTTAATAATATAAAAAAAACCATGGCAGTGTAGTAAGTATTAGTTGATGGTGTATTATAGCCTACTACAATTCAAAATTGTGATGGAAAACTATAACAAATACATCTAGAAAATCTAACTGATCAACAAATCTACTAGAAGCATCATCGAAAGCACATGGCGTGTTGCAAATAAAAAATTATTGGTACAAAAAGCCAAATATTAAAAAAAAAATCCATTTCTATTAATTTTAACAACAATTATTTTATCTCTCAAACATAGACCGCCACTACCCAGTCTTATGTATTGCAAATCCTAAAATAGACTCACATAAAACCCATAAAACTCTATCTCTAATAACTACATAGAGTGTATTACTGTTATATTAGAAAGTGAAAGCGTTAACACATTTTTGGTTTTAAAATAGTTAATTTTTTTTGTGTCATTAGAAATAACGAATCAATAATAAACATCCTATAATACAGTTTACTATAAAATAAATTCCTCATCCTAAAATATTTCATAGTTACTAATGAAATGTTAGAAGACAGATTTGTTTTAAATGTTGATATTATAGATTCTGATTAGTTATAATCAAAAATTAGCAGTTAGAAAAGCCCAACGCAGCCTACACCCTCCTAAGAGGCAGTTAAAAAATTACAATGTCATATGAGATACGAAGCGAGCAAAATGAAGAACAGCGAACGCATAATATTTGCAACTACTGCAACTCAAAGTACCTAGGTTCAAAATACTTGGGATCGAACAGTTTAGCGTCCTCCGAAGTACTGGGCCGACGGCACAGCCGGTCTATGACCACATCTTTCACGACCGTAGTCACGCCCGTTGCGATACCGTTAATACGCCTGCGACGCGAAACAATTATATCCTGTTATACATACTGTTTTAACAAAGCCTTTATGTACTGTGTAGTTAAAATTATAAATATCCGCACAAAAAACAATTTAAATACAAGCTGGTACTCACGATTTGTTTACTTTTGCGTGTATTATTCATATGTAACCATATTAATTAAACATTAGTGAACAATTAGTGTAGCTACTAATAAAAAGATAAATAGATAGCTTATTAATTAATTTTGTAATTAGTTGAATGAAACTTGTGAATTGAAAAGCAATTACTACACAATACAACACCATTTTTTATATTTTAGCTGTAATTAGAAACATTTGTCTTCGAAATAACATAGAACACACACAAATTTCAGGCGGTGATGGATAAGACAATCAATTTCTATTATATTTTTTGGGTAATTGTAAATTTTGTAGTAGGTATGGAAATAATGAACTTTAACATTTATATAAAAAAAATGTATTTTCTGTATTTTATAAATCCATTCGTGAGCAATAACTGATACAAATTATACATACATTTATTAAGATTGATAATTTATATCAGTGAGTATGAATAATATTTAGATATGATATAAATATTGTATTCAGTAAGTAAATACAGTTTCATACTCACGGCACTAACGAGGATGGAGGATATACTAACTCTCCAATTACAATAGTATCTAAATCATCTAAATATGTCTTCTTGAAGTCAAGTTGCTTCATGGCAATAAAATCATACTTTATAGTCATAACCAGCCTTGATGTCAGCAAGATTATTCTCTCCTTCTCATTATCCCATAAAGTGATTCTGAAAATAGACAATACAGCATGTAGTTTAAAACAAATACATGAAACACTATTCAAACGAATACGCTTAATTGTTTCTAGTAAAATAAAGAGTACTTTTAATAAATGATGTAGAGCGTTTCTGAATTAACCAATCACAATTTTTTTACCATGAATACGTTAGCGCTTGACTAGGATCGCTTGGTGATAAGTGACGATGATGTCTTTGATGGTAAATCGCACTATCTTAGTAGATGCCTATTCGCTCTTGACTTGGAAGACATTTACATTGTAATCAAAAGGAAACACCGACACGGGGAACTTTTCCAGTCCTACGCGGTTACGGGTGATAAAAGACGAGGCGAAGCGTATTGTTCGTACTGGCGGGAACTTAACAACAACGAGATGGATACCCGCCGTGCGTCGGCTCGTTCGACGATGGAATGGCGCATGGGGGAATTAAATGGTGCAGTTTCTGTTTCTCTCCAAAGTGTATGCTGTAGAAGACAGAGACTGGCAAATGTGTACCTGTGTTCGAGGCTTTGGATTTTGGTCTCAACCAATTCAAGCTCGCCAATAAGCCTCTTAGCACGCCTCTCCATTGAATCCACACAAGATCTGACCTGAGCCTTATAAAGGGTTAATAATTGTTTTGATGTGAAGTACTGCCAAACCTTTGCCAGGATATCTAGTTTCCTAGCAGCCGCCTCAGCTTTGAACTCAATGAACCGCCCATAGTTGAGGTTCGAGGAGACCTCTACACCAAGTAACTAAAGGCGGTCGGCACATACCAAGGATACACTCTGAAGAGCAGGAGCCAGGTAGAATGAGCTCCTTTTTTGCGGTGAATGGACACGCTTGTTTTGGTGGCGTTAATTTCATTAATTTGGCATCACCCCAGGTGGAGACTGCCTGTAGTATTTGACACTCCATGCTTTTTTTTGTTAGACAATTTGCTTTATTTGCTTAAAGAATCTCAGGTGTCCAGAAGACTACGTCATCAATGAGATACATTGAGATTTCATTAAAATTTCTCGTAAATTTGAAATTGCATCAATTTGGGAAGATTTTAATATTAATTAATGAAAAATACTGGATTCTCATAATTAACATTTTGTATGACATTTGAGATTGACACAATGTAGGTAATAAATATTAATGAAGTCCAGTGATACAATTCCCTTACAATATTATAGCAGATTAAAAAAATGTTTTATGCATTTAAGCAATTGACAACACATTAAAAACACAAGTTATACAATATCCATATCCAGAAAAATAAGGTTTAGAAGATATCATTACTGATTAATTACAAGTAGAATTAAATTTATGAATACATTGTTAGGTCTAACTGCATTTAAACAATGGAATATATATTAATCTTGAAATGATGATTGTTATATGTTTAAAACAATTGCTGTCTAGCCTAATTGAGAACTTGTAAAATAATATAGATTATAACTCATGTCAATCCTTATATCTTGAAAAGTATTGGATATTTCTCTTTATCCATATCTGAGAAAATATTTGGCTTCAGCAACTTAAGAGGCCATATTTAATTGGTTAAATGTATGTAAACAGGTCCTAAGTAAATAGGTAATCATCACAGCTCATGGACATTAGTAAAATCAGGCATGAGTGAATGACATGTTAAACTTGCACTTAGACCTAAAAAACTGAATAAGAAATATTATAACATACTCAGTCAGCAACCAAGATCCTAAATATTCTCCATCTTCAGGAAACAGCAGCGCAGTAATGCACTCTTGTATGGCCATTTCCAGAACACCTTTGCGGAATGTAAAGAAGTCCTTGATATTATCCTTACTAAATGGTACATCATACCGGGGGTACACGGTCTGAATAGGCTCTGTAGGGGCTAGAGTAGCTGTAGTGTACTGTGCATCTGTCCTTGCATCTATTACAAAAAAAAACTTACATTTAAGAAGCATTATGATAAATTCATTTTAAAGTTTCATTCCTTCAGTAATTGTACACACTTCAACACTCACATACTTAAGTTTAAGAATTATGTAATTTATTTCTTAATTCACAGCACTTGCTTTTCTCCTCTATGCATAAAGAATCAGATAGAACTATATTTTATATATATTCAATAACTTAATGTATGTTCCCAACTAATAATAAGTAACCAAGAGATCACAGTATTTTAAATATTTAGATTGAGAAAATCATATTTCGAAATATGCATTAGACTCCCCCATAGATGTGACTGAGTACAGACAACAACTTGTAACTTCAATCTAGTACAAATGTAAACAAACAATCAATATTCTCCTGTAGGATTTCACCAATCACATAAACATGTTTTGTTCCGCCTAACCACACAATATATGTTTGAAAATTTGAAAATTAACGAAGTACTGATGAGAGTACCAGTAAATTAAGTTGTATCGGTCAAATGAATCAATAAATACAAACAATGTTATTCCTAAACATATGCTCTGAGAACCCTGATTTTATGAAG
>DWJZ01005441.1:0-14052 GCA_018249125.1 Asbolis capucinus | reverse complement strand
CTGAAGTAAGTTTAAAATAAAGAGACCATCTACACAAACCAGCGTATTCCTATCCCGAACCCTCTGCCGTAACAATACTTATAATTTAACTAGTGGTAGCTAAAACTATCGCTATACAAATAACGAGAGTTATAAAAACTCGCTTATCAGTCAGTCTAGGAATCCGAATTTACTGACGTGTGACGAAGAAGCGTTATGACCAATTAGAAACGTTTCTGATATAGTTGAAATATCAAAAAACTCTCAAAATTTATTTTGAAAAATTTGGTAAACATGCACGTATAGGACCGTGAAAATAAGTGAAACACGCTTTTTTATGCTGTTATCAAATAGGATGAATATAAGTTGTATTATATTTATAATGTTGTCAAATAGCCAATTGAATGAGTAATATACATTCATCCATCCTCAGAAATTTTATAATATTAGTAGAATTTAGTAGGATAGGGTTTGTCTGTAGGCTGCTAATATTTAGGTATTATATATTTATCTAACCCAATATTATATATTTGTTAGTTTCGAATGTAACTGTCCCTTACACTATCACGCCTAAGCCATTGAACCGGTTTTGATGCAACTTAGTAAGTTCAGAGACGGACTAAAATTTGAGAAAAAACAAAGCTGCATTTTATTGCGAGAAAGCTGAAATAGGGGGTGAAAGTTGGCATCGACGAAGATCAAATAAATAAATTTATATTTGCACTAGCGTTGTTGCGAAAAGTATGAAAACTGACACACTGGTGTAATGTTGAACAAAAACTATACATTTTGTTATGTTACACGCCGATATTTCGTTCAGTCGGGACCGAGAAGCATGCAATTGCTGCAACTGGAAAGAAAGACACGGAAAACGAGAGTAATAGTATAGCCCAATGAACACAGTCCATGAGGAATCGATGCTATATGATTTAAAATAATTAGACTAATACTTGATCTTTGATTGTAATCTTCCAATTAATCAGTCATACCACACCTGCTCATGAAATAGGATTATCATACATTCAACTTACATTCTAGTACACTTCGACAACCTCTGTGAAGAGGCGAAGGCGAAGGCGGATGAATTGGGTGAAAAGTTCCGTAAGTTCGGAGCCAGTGTGCAGTTACACGCGGATATAGTGCGCAGGAGACTTGCGCAAAAGGTAAGTTCTTGATTGTTAGACGTTTATAATAATTGCAACGCTAGACTGGCCCGCTGCATTAAGCTGAATGCAAATGTTCACTTCTATTACGTACATAGCTAGCTTGTCTACTTGATACCCTGATCGATAAAATGGGCGATAGTGTATGGGTTTGAAAGCCGGCCTCTCGATAGCGAGATCCTGGAGTTTCCAAAGTTATGTGCGTATCAGAAATTGATTATCACTTGCTACGGTGAAGGGAAACATTGTGAGATGCTCTGCACTCCTGATACTTCTCCATAAAGTTCTCAAAGGTGCGGCTGTCCGATCTACTTCATGTCTCAAAAGTCCACCCTTTCTTCCACCACCCACCTCCACACTCGGCCAGTATGGAAGAGTATGGCCTGTACCCCTCAAATTGTGAGTGAAGACTGGAATCCTGTAGTGGGACAGTTGTGAGTTGTAATGTTAAATGACGCACATTACTTTGAATATTAGAAGAGCGTGCATCATCGATCCCAGGACCTCCCGCTCCAAACATCAACGTTCAAACGGCCATCACTGCAAATAAAGTAAAAGTGAATTGCGAAAATCAGGGAGTAATGTGATAGATCAAGGATGCTTTCACCTGCTTCAACTGAGGGACGATAAATTTACTGGGGCCCACTAGTAATTCCTAGTTTAGTATTTAGTAGTATTCCTAGTAGTAGTAGGCCACTAGCAATTACTCTCCGGACTTGTGTAATGAAAAAGTTTTAAAAACATACTTGCCATTAAAAATCCGTTTGCGGACATTATGGCCTGCGGGTCTAGGGTTAAGCAGCCTTGTGATAGATAATGGCATGCTCTTGTTTTACCTGCGATCAGGAATTTAGCTGCTCTGCGGAACTAACATACATATCTGTGCAAATTGCAAACATCTCATCAACTACATTCGACAGAAACCTTCAAAGTATGTCTACAGATTACCAGAAAAATATTAGAAAACCTGCATTCCAATACGAAGTGTATTTCAGCAGTGAACGAGTTATTGATACCGATGAACTTAGAATTCATTGAAATTACCTTTTATAGTAAGTATACAAATGATGACTGCTTTTTTATAGGACTGTATCGACCATGGATGGGTTCTCACGGGCTATCCTAGCTCAGGAAATGATTTTGAAAAGTTGGACACCATGCCGACTCCACCGAACCGGTAATATGAAATGTACATGATATAACATCTACAAGATGTTTTTCCTTATTATTGGAATAAGAAATATTATGTGGTTTTTATTACTCTTAGGCATGCCTGACTCCACTAAGACAACATCTTGATGCCCTACGGACTAAAACCTCCCCTCCACTACTTCACTTTCCCTATCCGGAACTGGCGCAGCATTTCTTCTTCTAAATCGTGTTTAACACCATCTTTATCTCAGCACCCAGTGTTAACAAGCAGAGAATACCCAAAGGCATTAAGTTTTGCCCTTGTAGACCCTGATGGTGTTCCTAAATAAATTAATCATAAGAGAGAAGAGGAAAGTAAGGCCAGCGGCTTGCATCCTCGCAAGCAATCGGCCAAATTAAGCAACAGCCGACGCGGTCGAAAAGTAGATTGATGATTCAAACATTTCGAGCTTTCGAAGGACGTACAGCGTTTTGGTTGTCATCGTTGAATCTATAAGTTATGTCACATTCTGTAAGTCTATAAGTTATGTCGGGGACCTTGGGCGGCATAAAATATCTTGGACTGAGGAGGCTCCAATAATATATCTGAGAGCCAGCCTTTATTGGTCGGCTGTAAAGGATTATTCCGTTGTTCTTATGTGAATACGACAGACGATGGTCTGGATGGATGGTCTGTGCTTATGTACTTCGCTATGTTTCGCATGGCGTTATACATATGTGAATCGTGAGCATTAGTATTAGAATAAAATATAAGCGCTTTGCCATGACTTGAGTGCAAAATTATTTTTATATAATTCCAATTGTTGAATGAGTAGCAGATGAAAAGCAACACGAACATTAAAAATAATTAAAACAGCTGCACGGTCTATACACAAGACTTGCTGTGTAGTTGGTACAATTTCTACTGGGTTGGTCACTTTCACCTTCGTTACTTTTGCTCTTATTTCATTTCAGAACCTGTCTCTTGAAACTTGAAAGTAGCGTCGGTATTATTTATTTTTTGCCGTTTATTTTTAGAAAAGTGAGACTTATAATTACATACATAGGTACTGTAGATCCAGTTTGTTTTTGGGGAACTTAACTTTCAAACCCTACACTTAGAAATAGGGTCTAGAACCAAATATAAGTTCTTAATTTTGCTTCAATTTACTACAGTTTCTGTAGAATTATCTAGTTTGATTTTTCACTAGTTGTTGTCTTTAGTATAATATTCCTGAACGTGGACTGGAAGGTCTGCAAAGAACGTGTGGGTGCTCGCGGCATGGACTGGTGCACTGGCCGCGAGGCTCCCTTAGGCTCCGGACCGCGCGTGCTACCACATCCTGCCAATAACGAGCGGCTCGATGCAGAGGTGACTGTTTGCTAGAAGCCTATGGACTGACACCTGGATTAGGATCAGCTTAAGATCGGCTATCAGAATTGTATGCAAAATTTGTTGCTACCTAGTAATTTAATTAAAGAGGTACTACAGCTGTTCAAAAATACTTCGGAAGGAGTTTGCCAGTGTATCCTTGACCGATTTATCGAATTTGAAGTGTTGTTATAGTGTATAGGGTCTGTTAATGTTACAGCCCCGGCTGTATCCGGTCAGGTAACGAGTTGGTGACACCCCAGCCTTGGTGCTAATTTCCATGCGGTAATCACTTAGGTATTTTCAGACAGATCTACCTGTTATGTTTTATATGCTACCTACCTCTCAAGTTTTCGAAGACCCAGTAAGTAATAGCACCTCTCGTTCCACCTTCAATGTCACTAACATCTAGACACAATTGCATATCTCGTCTGCTTGCTTGTCGTCAATTCAGTTTGAGTATTATTCGTGTGCAGCTGGACTTTTATTTCACGGAGACGTTGGCAGAATTGCGCGCAGCGGCCGGTATAACAGCAATAGAAGTTGATGCGAATAAGCCCAGCGGTAAATATTCTCAATTTAACCGTTTCTAGCAACTGTATGTACTGGTTTTTCTTTTGTTGTTAAAAATAATCGATTTTTTTACATTTAATAAATCGATTAATTTTGGCAAATTTACTTCGAGAAAAGGAACTGTTAAATGGCTTTGTAGGGTAGTAATTATGGAACCAGCTTGCGAATCGATAGGTCCGGGTCAGTGGAGTAGTTACCTATTGGTCAGCCAAAGGCCTTGATGCAAAAAATAAACAAGGATCAAAAATTTACTGCCTAAGTTTTATTAACCCAATTTATAAAATACGAGCTTTTGTCGCGACTTCGTCCACGCGATCGTGGTCAAAATGCTGCCCTATGCCATATGTGAATTACATGCGAATGTTTGATGTTAATTTTATACATTTTCATATGCTCTTACTACGCGCCCTGCCACCCAAATGCTCGCCGGTTTATCATTTTATTATCCTTAGATATTATACAAATTTTTTTTCCACATAATAATATAGCCTATGTCACTCGGTGATAATGTAGCATTCTAATAAGAAAAATTTTTGAAATCGGATCAGTACTTTTTGAATTTATTTAATACATTTCAAGGGTAGACATCAGGACAAAACCAAAACAAAAATATAAAATAACTTTTCGAGAATTATTATTTATAAAAAAGTTACGAAAATACAAATCTTTTCTCTTTATTTTTAGTATGGATAACTGTAATATGAGTCATTAGAACGGCCCGTCGGACATATCTAAACGATGTGAGTTGTTCATGGATAAATAAATTAAGAATATTGAGAACTTAAACAAGGCAATGTCGTCGTTCATTTAACGACTCTCATAAATTCATTGAACTCTAAATATGACAGATGTTTATTATTTTACAGATGTTGTGCAGATAAAAGTGCAGGCTGCCGTGATGGCGTCGCCCGCGTTCAATATCGAATATAGCGCACAACTGAGGAATGTTCGCGGCGATTGAGCAATATTTTTTGGGCATTTATTGAAATAAAAATAAAATATTTTCTTCATAGAAAAATCTTTTATTCACGTATTGTACTCCTCCGTACTTCAATTGAAATTAATTAAATTACTACATAATTATTTAATTATGAACTAACAATTCAGCAGTCTCAACACAATTATTACAACATACAAAGAACATTGAGGTAGTCTCAGAGTGGGGCGAGACTAAAAAAATCAGAGTTTTCAAAAACAACTTCATTAACAACAAACATTTCACACACCACACTATTTCTTCAATCAGAAATAAAAAATGCATTGGTTTACACACATACAGATCCATACACGCATGCGGCGGCAACTAATGAGTGACATAGTGTGACAAGGGCCGGCCCGTGTCAATGCCGCCACACACTCATACACACACGACACCAATAAATATACAAAACACGAGCTATACACATCGTCCGTGCCGCTGTACAAGTTACATACATTTTTCAGTGTTGGAATTGCAGGTAACTTCTACAGTGAAAATTGTGGACCACAAATTGGCTACAATCACACTTTATGCAGTCTGTTGTTTTATAACTCGTCTTTGAATTCATCGTCCTCTCCGCCTGCTCCCGGCGGGGGCATGCCACCTTGGCCTTGGTACAGTTTGGCAATGATTGGTTGGACTACATCTTCTAACGATTTCTTTTGTTTCTTGTAGTCTTCCGAGTCTGCGTCTTGGTTGTCTTCTAGCCATTTAATGGCAGCATCAATGGCCTCCTCCATCTTCGTCTTCTCGTCATCACTGACCTGTAGACAAGCAAAAAGATTAAATTAAAATACGTATCACGGAACAACAATATCAATTGAAGAACCTGTTTTTCACAGAATAAAAACAAAGTAATATAAATACCAACCTTAGCACCAAGTTTTTCTTTGTCCTGTAGCTGATTCTTGATTGAGTATGCATAGCTCTCAAGTTCATTTCTAGACTCTACTCTCTCCTTCAGTTTCTTGTCATCATCAGCGAACTTTTCAGCATCCTTGATCATCCTTTCAATATCCTCTGGTGTCAGTCGGTTCTGGTCGTTGGTAATGACGATCTTTTCCCTGTTTCCTGTTCCCTTGTCCTCGGCCGATACTTGCAAGATACCGTTTGCATCAATTTCGAATGTGACTTCAATTTGTGGAATTCCTCTAGGCGCCGGTGGAATGCCAGTCAGATCGAACTTTCCGAGCAAGTGGTTGTCCTTGGTCATTGGACGCTCACCCTCGTAAACCTGGATGGTGACAGTGTGCTGATTGTCACTGGCAGTAGAGAAGATTTGACTCTTCTTTGTGGGGATGACAGTGTTACGAGGAATCAATTTGGTCATTACTCCGCCGACTGTCTCGATACCCATAGTGAGGGGGTTGACGTCGAGAAGTACGATTGCATCAGTGTCTTGCTCGCCACTGAGGACTCCAGCCTGTACGGCTGCACCGTAAGCAACGGCCTCATCGGGATTAATGCCTCGGGATGGCTCCTTGCCGTTGAAGAATTCCTTGACCAGTTGCTGCACCTTGGGAATACGAGTTGAACCACCGACCAGTACGATTTCATCGACATCCTTTTTATTCATGTCAGCGTCTTCTAATACCTTCTGCACGGGTTTTAGGGTAGATCTGAAGAGGTCCATGTTCAACTCCTCAAACTTAGCCCTGGTAAGAGTTTCAGAGAAGTCTTCACCTTCGAAGAATGATTCAATTTCAATCTTTACTTGATGGCTTGACGACAGCGCTCTCTTGGCCTTTTCGACTTCACGACGCAACTTCTGTACCGCACGATTATCCTTTCTGATGTCTTTGCCCTTCTTCTTCTTGTAGAGCTTTATGAAGTGCTCCATAACTCTCTGATCGAAGTCCTCACCACCCAAGTGAGTGTCACCATTGGTAGCAACTACTTCAAAGACGCCATTATCGATAGTGAGGAGGGACACATCGAAAGTACCACCACCCAAATCGAATACGAGCACATTCTTTTCGCCTTCCTTTTTGTCGAGACCATAAGCGATAGCGGCAGCAGTAGGCTCGTTAATGATTCTCATGACGTTGAGACCGGCGATCACACCAGCGTCTTTAGTGGCCTGACGTTGAGCGTCGTTGAAGTAGGCAGGGACCGTGACGACGGCGTGGGTCACTTTCTTACCGAGATAAGCCTCTGCAGTTTCCTTCATCTTAGTCAATACCATGGCTGAGATTTCCTCAGGTGCGAAGATCTTGTCACCCTGAGCGGTCTTAACAGACACATGTGGTTTGCTGTTCTTTTCAATAACCTTGAATGGGAAGAACTTAACATCATGCTGAACTGTGGAGTCCGTCCATTCACGACCAATGAGACGCTTAGCATCAAACACTGTGTTCTCAGGGTTGGTGGTTAGCTGATTCTTAGCGGCATCACCAATGAGACGCTCGCCCTCGGCAGTGAATGCCACATATGAGGGAGTGATACGGTTACCCTGGTCATTAGCAATAATTTCCACACGTCCATTCTTGTAAACACCCACACTGTGAACAAATGAAAATTACTGGTAAAACAAATTGTAATTTAACAAGTATCATAATATATATATGTATACTGGTACTAGTGATGTAGCCAATATCAATGTTCATATATATTCGCGAGAGAATGATAATTATTTTATCTTTGGTTCTTGTTTTATAAGTTTGTATGGAAAAATTACAAATCAAACTTGCACAGAGTATAGTTTAGCATGTAATTTAAGGGTACTAAACCATAAGTTGAAACCTTTACAATAGGTTAATGTCAGATATATATTTTTAACAATCTGGCATCCCACTAATCAATACACACATATACTTCATAATAACTAATTATGACAAAAAATCTTAAAGGGAACTGCTTCATTATCAGTACTAAATAGTAAAAATATCCTACTCTCTGTTTATAAACATTACACTGACATTGTATGTATTTATAAACCTAGAATTTCTCTATGTGAGCTATTGTTTCCTAAGAACAAAATGATTATAATTTGAATCATAAAAAATAAACTAATTACTTAATGTTCACCAACAATATTTTGTGCTAAATGGCAGTTTGAAGACAATTTGTTATTTGGTTGGCGACACATATTGATCCACTTGTAATGTAACTATCAAAATAAAATTTACTTTTAAGAACAAATCTAAGTATTAACATATGGATATGTACTTATATCAAATTTCTTCATAAAAACCATTTTTATAGCAATATTGAATTGGAATTAAATATATTCAAAGAAATCTTTAACGTCACATGGGAAGGATTTTTGATTTAAACAAAATATCAGTGTCGCCTTTATTGTTGGTAATGTCCTGGGCGAAAGTTGCCATTTGTCGGCTGTATGAGATTTCATAAGTCTTACCATGAGTAGGTGGTACCCAAGTCGATACCAATGACGGTGCCAATGTCCTTGTCCTTCTCCTTCTTCTCTTCAGCGACCACGGCCGCGAGCAAACACGTAAGCGCCAAAAAACTCCACCTCATTTTGGAGACCTCTTTGTACACTTTAATCTGAAACCAATAACACACTATGTTAGAAATTCATCCTAACTACAGTTTTCCACAATATTCTTGAAGGCAGGTATTTACTATCTACAAGGTATGGCATTAATATGTTTCTAATTTTTTATAGGAATAATTTTCAAACCTTTGCAAAAATTTTAACAATGTCTGTGAATATTGCCGATTGAATGAATTTACTGATCAAACACTACTACAAAATGTAAACGGCAGCTGAACCATTAAATTATAGAAATTAGTCAAGGACACGTAATCTTTTCTCGACTCATGACACGTCATTGACCACGATTTGTGAAAGTACAACTAGAAGTCCTAAAATTTTAAGGTAACATTGAAATGGAAAGCATCCCTAGTAACGGGATTGTAACTAAACGGTAAGCTAACGGCATATCCAATGTTAAGTGGGTCGACGCGCCGGCCCAGAAAGCATCAGCGATATCCAGAAGTTTCGGTGACGTACAGTTCACAATTGCTTTTATCCAGATTACCCCATGGATTGTATACTACTATATACGTAATAAGCTGGAATACACTTAATTTTATTTCATAAATAGCTTTGTTAAAAATGCTAATGTGATAAAAATAAGTCTACAACTCAAAAGGTTATAAACCTTCGCAAGCTGCTTTAGACGATTTAATTATTAAAAAATGAAATAAACATATTATTCTACTTACCAATGAAACAGCCCGGGCGAAATAAAGCTTCTTCTGATATAAAACTCGTCACAGGGAAATTTAATTCAACACTCAATGATTCACAAAAAATGTTCTCTCTAAATAATGTCCTTACGCTTTCTATTTCTCGAAAAGAACTGAAGTTTGACACGCGGCTGGCGTTATTATTTAGCGCTAGTATCGGTCGTGGGCGAAAATGATTGGCTCGCGTGTTTGTGACGTATTCTATACTCCTACACTATTGGACCAAGTGTACGTATTTGGCGCTTTCTTATTGGCCCACGTTTATAAGTGGTAGAAATTGTCTCGAAAGTAGGGAAGAATAGTGGCGTCAATTTCAAAATAATACAGCTTTGCAATTTTGTGTTGTAATTGCAACAGAAAACTGTGTGATTGCAATGGCAAAATTAATTGTATGATCATTAATCGATGCGTCACAATGAGTAGCACATTCTTAGCGTATCATCAATATCTCAAGGGTCCTTCGAAGCACATTGAGGAGGCATTGAGCATATTCTATAGTCCTAGTTCTTCAGTACATTTTTTTTACATGATTACTATCAAGTTCACTTTTCGTGAGTTCATTATTTGGATGAGACGCTGAACTTTTTCTGTTACAAAAACATGCGATTGTGGTAGCTAACCAGGATAGCACCGAAACACGGTCCACGGTAGCGCTTGAGTAAATTAAATTACCATCACTTGCAATTTGCTTCTCTAATATGGAACTGTCCTTATTCCTTCACTCAGTTTAACATTAGTCACAAAGTCAAACCATTATGGTGTAGTTTTGTCGACAGCGTTTCATAGAAATGTTTTATTTTCTTTTAGGGTATAATTGGGCTAACGACCAACGGGTCACCTGATGGTAAGCGACCCCCGCCGCCCATGGACATTAGCAACACCAGACCGGGGTGTTATTGACGCGTATTAAGGTTGGTAGAAAAAATATTTAGGTCATATGTAGTTGGAACTATGTAAAGATAGTAAAATACTGATATGATTACCATATCAAAAGAAATATGGTAAAAATATTAGAAACAGTTATTAGTCTATCCACAGACATTTTTTTTGTAAAAAAAAATCCATTTTAAATAAGAAATAATTTATTAATATCAGTACATAATGTTAAAATAATCACCATTAATATATCCCAAAACACCTCATAAATAACATAGAATAGGAACAATTTATCACTATACAAGTCTTATCATAATTATATAACTAATATTAATATACAACAGAATCTGTACTTATAAAAACCTCAATAAAATCGAGTTATGTCATTATGTTTATTTCCCACAGAAACCACCTCCATGCAACAAACAAACTACAATACAACACTAGATTATTTAAATATAGAATATTTTAAATGTACCTGATGTAATGTATGTCAAGATCATGCAATTGGCCAAAAATTTCAAAATACCAGTTTACATTTAAAATGTTCATATAATTTAACTACTGCTTATTTGATATTATGCTTAAAATTAGGGGAGCGAAATATGTGATGATGCAATCGGCACCTGGAATAAAACGAACATTTTAAATATTTGTTACTGGCTGAATTACAGTCGTTCATAGCCCAGTGGCTTGTTTGTTGGATCGGCCACTACTCTAACCAGCAGCTGGAGTACAGCCCTATATGTCATGAAGAGATTTGATGGGGCATAATTAATTAAAGCTTTTCTCATTCCTTGTCTTTTTTTTCTACCTCTCTTTGAACCATTTTCACTGCCATTATCATTCTCACCTTCACGAAAGTTGAATGGAAGAGAATGCTTTTAGCATAGTCTGATCTGATCTTCTTTTAACTTTTTGTGAGGCACAGAAACAAATCACTAACCAGCCCTCCTCATACAAGTCAGGGTTTCCATGAGGATCGTCTCTACTTCCTTGCTGTCTCCGGACTTGGAGATCATCGCGTATTCACCTGACACCTGTTAAATAAATTGATAATTTATTTGATGTTTCAAAGACTAAGCTTCTACTACTTTTACATCACACTACACTACACTTCACTTACATTCACACACATACATTTACAAACATCTTATTTATTATAACCTCGATATGAAATAATGATGAGGAAGGCGTAAACTATTAAGCAGTTATGTTATAATTAGTCATGTCCCTCAGAAATTCAATAAACACAAATATACCTGATAAATAAAAAGGGGATGATTAGGAAATAGGTCCTTGGTTTGTCGCACGATGTCCAGGTAGGGCAGGCCTGGCTTCACCATCAACAAGTCCGCGCCTTCTGCGACATCACGAGCCTGAAAATTAAAAAATATATATAATTACTTAAATTACTACCAATTAACAGCGTGCTAATGAAATTTATGTAAAGTGTCTACGTATTGATATATAAGTGGAGCCGCCTATATTTCCAAATTTGGGGTCCCAAACTGAAACTTGCGCCTATAATAAATTGATTACAATTTTGGTGGAAGAAAATCGTGAAAAAATCTACAAACCCGAGAGATTCCCCTAAAGTTCTCAGAGATCTACTAAACTGTACATGACCAGCGCGATGGATGGCCAGCACCCCGCACATTATGAGAGGAGGTGCAAGGCCGACAGTGGGACACTCATGAACTGTCGTGAACGAATGTTGTGAAGTATATACCGCAGCCCTAGCGGCAAGACCCGCGCTGCCCGGCGGCAACTGGTAACACTTGCGGTCCCCGGCCATAGGCGAGCTCTTCATGGTATCCCGAAACGGACCGTACATCGACGACGCGAACTTGCACGAGTACGAGAGTACCGACACCTGCAAACAATGCTTACAATAATAAAGTCCAATATTATGTGTTTTTTCATTTAGACGTATGCATGTTCGGATGTTTGCATTTCTTTCACTTGCTTACCGTTGAGCGAATTAGATTGAAACTTGGCACATAGATAAATTATAGTCAGGGATAACACATAAGCCACTGTGTGCCAAGTAAAGCGAAATGACATGAAATAAAAAGCATTGCTTTCGTCCTAGGAACCAAAAGCTCACTTCACAAAAAAGTTAATATACGAATTGTCATAAAAAGTTATACAATTTTTTATACATAAACAAATATTACCTGATTCTGAAGGCCGTTAGATACAAGCGCATCTTTAATTCCTTTTATTCTATTGTCCATCATGTCTGAAGGAGCAACGATGTGTGCACCTGAAAATCATTGAAATGCGATATTATAACATTATATTTTGATAGGATCTGAAGAAGAATCAATAATAGAAATAAAAAAAAATACCATTTTGTAAGCCAAATATTTTACACACAATTATTAATTTTAAATTCTCGTCTATTGTTGATTAGAACAGATTTAAATAACACATTATATTATACAACTTTAAATAATAACAACATTTAATCAGGGTGATAATAAGTAAAAAAAGAAAAACAAAATATAATTTAAAATTAATTAAAAATTAGAATAACAAACAATATATTTACAACAAACATTGCCATATCCCTACAAAATTTTACTAAGAATTATCATGGAATATTCATAATTTGTTGTCCAAATAGAAATCCTTCTTTTCAATATGATGATATGAATGTAACATCAATATTGCAGATGTTAAAGCGACGCTGAGTATGGCACGACATTCAGCTGTTCCAATAATTATATGTACTAAGTGTAGCTCATTACATATTGCTAAGGTTAACGAAAGCGATTCGTTGAGATTATTGTGTTCGTGGCTACACCTTTGTAGGTAGGTATAAAATGTATCCTCTGCTTTCCAAACTGTAATCTGTTTCCAACATACTTTTTGTGTTGTATTAACTATATGCCTACCTAGCTTTTTCTCTGTCTAAAACCGGGTTAGCAGGTCATGTCACTAGTCATTAAGAGCGCCTTTTGTATGCTAGATCATCCAAACTTTTAGGATTTCAAAATATATCTATTCCTGTATGAAATTTCATCCAGATTGGTTCAGTAGTTTTTGTGAGAAGGAGTAACCTCATCATCAGCCCGACCCATCACCGTCCACTATTTAACATGAGTCTCTTCCCTGTATGAGAAGGTTAAGGCCATAGTCTACCATGCTGGCCAAGTGCAGATTGACAGACTTCACACACCTTTGAGTTTTGCAAACTCCCCGGCATGCAAGTTTCCTCACAATGTTTTCCTTCACCGTCATAGTGAGTGACAGTTAAATGTTTAAAACACATATCATTTCGGACAAGTCAGAAGTGTGCGTCCTGGAATTCGAACCAAGTCCGCCCGAGTAGGAGGTCGGATTCTTAACCTCTAGGCTATCACCGCTTATTGATAGGATACACAACAAAATTATGTAAGATTATTTAATTACCAGCTTTAGCATATGCAAGAGCAACCTCAGCAATTCTCTTTACTGAAGGGGCGTGGTCTATTGCCCCATTTGAGGTGAGGACCCCACAGTGTCCATGCGAGGTGTATGGACACAGGCAGACATCACATGCTAGCAGCAGCTCAGGGAATGCCGCTCGCAATTTGGGTAATGCTTTTATTACAGGGTTCTCAGGGGCATCTGCGCTTGTTCCTTCTGGATCCTGGAAATATTTAAGGATTTTTTTACTATAACATTATTTTATGTGCCGGCGCCGGCACCGCTGGCCCCGCTCGTATGCGCATGCCGCTCAGCGGCCTCCAGGGCAAAAGCTAGCTCGACTG
>DWJZ01005440.1:0-14053 GCA_018249125.1 Asbolis capucinus | reverse complement strand
AGAAAAAAATTAAAATTGAATAATGTATTTAAAATAAACTTAAATAATAATCAATAAACATTTAATCCTAAACCAGGCCGACGGTGCGACTTCTAGCAAACTGTTTGTTTCCGCCTTATATCTCTGGCACAAATCTGCGACATCTAAACCTGAGCTGATTTATTGTGAATTATGTGGGTAGAAGTATAATATTGTTAAGTAATAATACTGTAAGAATAATGTAGGCTTCTCCGATTTCTTGTTACTTTTATATTCATTTGTTGTTCACGTGCTAAGTGAATTTGTAAATTCTTAATGAGAATAAATATCTAAAACCTATGCAGATCATAGTGCGTTCCTTCTTGGGCTTGATATTAATGCTTCTGGTATAACTGTAATAATTTGGAAATAACATCTTGCAATTTAATTTACCTCAGTCGACCTGAATGAAGTATTATCTCACCTATCCGATGCTCCATGCAATAATTTGCGTTTACGTGCCCATATATTCACTAATATTTTTATGATAGTACCCGAATAACCGGCCTATTCTGGATAATTCAATTGGACTTGATTTATTGCCATATGAGAAGCGATCTCTCTTCGTTACCGCCGGTTGTTTTTCTGTAACGCAATACATGACTAGCTCCTGCTGGAAGATGGATGAGAGGCGTTTAATGTTACCACGCTGAGCGATACTACCGTTGAGAATCCTTTGGCAAACACGTGGATAATACGAGCAGACGGTGTGAGTTAAGAATTATATACGACTGAATAACGATGGAATACTTTATTATTAGTTCAGTTGAAGAATTATTTGCGCTATCTGTGTCAAGAAAACAGGAAATCCTAGAGTTTTTTTTTACGATATATTCAGGCATACGAGTATAAGAGTCGTCTGATGGTAAGTCATCACCGCTGCCCATGAACATTAACAACACCAGGGCCAGGAAGGAAGTAACAGACCAACATGCGCGGTGAAGAGAAAGCCACAAGGGAAGCGGAAGATCGCTGAAGCTACTGAAAACAATAACAGCAAAAATTTACCCCAGACACACCTAAAATATACCGTTTCAGGAGGGGTGACAGAAGCAGAATGGGAATGAGGACGGAATGGGATTTTAAGGCAAATACAAAGAGAAGAGGAGGACGAGTAAGGATTTTGTAAAAAAATCGAATTGTTCAAAATTAATCGCGACGACATAAGTATAAAATATTGACAAAAAGTTTAATAAGGTTACTAGGCGCAACACTGTCAGTACTATCTTTCACCCTGAGTTAAATATTCGCCTTTTGGGAAACATGTTCTCTTATTAGCGCTTAATATTGCTTTTAGTATGTTTTAGGGTAACGTTGATAATCCGAAAGCCTTTTAGTTTCACGGTATCCTTTTGTCTGTCCGCCCGTCCTTTGCTGGCCGCAGCGTTCAGACCGTTTATGCTTCCTAGCACAAATACTGGGCGCTAGGGAATTCGTCAAAGATAAACATATATTTATGCCACCGCCATCCATGGACGTTAATAACACCAGACTGACGCTAACGCTTTGGCTGCCTAGAAGGAAGTAGTGGAACCGCATACGCGGGGAAGAGAAAGTAATAAGGGAAGCGGTACATTGCTAAAGCAACTGGGTTCAATAACGACAGTAACTGACCCCAGATGCATCAACAACATACCACTTCAAGGCGGGAGACAGAAGAAGAATGGGGAGGAAAATGGATGAAGGACGGGGAGAAAAAGACGACAACTGGCTCAAGCACCCAGTCGGAATACGACGAATCGTTTGACAGCTGATTCATGCAAGAGAGTGGTAGCCAGCCAGACGAGGTTCAAAAAAAAAATAGTCCTTCCATGACCACCGAGCAGCTGACTTCTGTACGCCTTTTACGACACCCTTGTAGGTCAGGGCTGTATTCTAAACCGCCTCAAAACGGCTGACTTATTCCTATGAAGGTATATTTGTCAAACTCGTATTTATAGTCTATTAAGAATGCTAGTGGATTGTGAATTTTTTTCTAAAGATTTTACTCTCAGAGAAAATAGGGGTCAACCAATTTCGACACTTAGGTTGGCTACTAAAACATAAGTTGGCACCTAACACATATGTAGGCCTCTAACAATAGTTTGGCCACCGACTCATAAATTGGTCAGCTACTAACCCCTCCACCAACACATTGAATAATTCTGATACTCCAAATTGCTCAGTAATAAGAAGAGATCCGTATAACTTATTAATTTAATCTAGTATAACGGCACGTATAAAACAAAAGATAATACAAAAACAAACAGAATTGTACTAAAAAGATTTCTTTTAAACATAACAGAAAAGATTTTTACAACACCACTCAGATTACGTAACTTATAAAATTTCCCTAACAAAATTTTCCAAGAGCTTTCAAAAGCAATCAGTCTTAGAGTTATTTATAAAATGAACAAAAGACTCTCAACTAGGCCGTAACGAAAATTAAAAGCGTCCATCGAACATTCGAACAAGTCTAATAAACTATTTCAATTAAATTTCACTGAAGTCCGGTACTTCCCTTACAAGTGTAGTGTCGAGTTTCAGAAGGAAACGTTGAAAGATTGTGAGGATGGTCCAAGTATAAGGAGACTAGTGTATTCATGAATTAAGAGAACACTGCGCGGTTCTTAATTATTCACGTTATTTATTATATTATATTCACGTTAGCAAATTTGACTTGGTCCATTAATTAAAGCACAGCTTTCAGATAAACACAATAAGATAGACGAATACATATATGAGTTATAAGCTGATCTTTTAACAACGTACAGATAAATTCTGTTAATTAGTAGAAGAAACAGTACATAATTTATTATGACTGGAAAATTCCTGTATCATATCCAGCTCCGTATTATTTAAAAGTTATAGTAACTTGTACAATTGTGTAATATTATAAAAAGTGTTCTGGGAAGTTGCTTTTGTTTGTTTTCCACTCAATGAGTTTCTCCGAAATGTAGGTAGACTCAAAAAATATTTTCAAAAGTATATTAGACGTACCTACATATATACGAATTAATGCATGAATACATATAATTTTATTTTGATTTACTTTGACTATCTTATATTTCTAAGCTGCTTCGAAGCTGCATGTAGTAAGCTGTACAAATACTCATTCCTAACCCATCATTTTAACTTCCCTACAGTTTACTCGCAATCAGTTCATAACTTACACCACGGATACGAGACGCGCGAAACATGTTAAAAATTTGCCGCACGTTCCCAGTGTTATTTTGTTCCAGTTTCCTGCCATAATTCTATGTTACTGTCATCAGTTGTAAACTGCATTAAGATGGGGGCTACTATGACAGAATTCTAACTAGCAAACACGAAGAAAATACTGATATTATACCACCTTGCCTGGAGCTCCAAGATTTGCTTGTTGTATTGGGGCGGCTGAATTTAGAACTTTACTTTAAGAACAATAAAGTTACGGTTAAATGTAAAAAACCAAATGTAAACTTATCGGTTATTTCGAAAATGATTCCGCGTTTAATAAATAAATTATACATTCATATTTTAGTTTCCACACAAGGAAACGACTGTGCAGAGTACCTTCGTGTCCCTGTGCGATTACTTCACAGATAATACTTATGACCCCAGAAAAAACATTCAACTGTCAAGACCAAGTGTCCAGGTCATAGGATCCTACACCAGCATCGTTGCACCGGCCATGCACTAAGTATTATACCAGTTACTAGAAGGCAGAGAGACGGTTTGTTTTTTTTTCATAATCAATAAACTAGTGCTTGACCACAATCCCGCCTGATAGTAGGCAGCCATGTTGTCTGGATGGTAAGGCGTACTATTTCAACATTTTCACTCTTGATTTGAAGACATTTACGTTGTACCTTTAGTTGAAAGAATAATTAATATCATCTTTCTCATAGGTATATTAAATACATTAAACAAAACACCTTTTGTACATTACGTCCGAAATATCAGATTTAAGTAAACCTGCGGTAACAGGCGGAACACCTCCAGTTTCAACCGGAGCGAACAAAGGAGATGAATCTTTATTATCGGTTGAATTAATGAGGGTTACCGGTCGAAATCCAAATGGACGCTATCTTTTAAACTTAAATTTATCACCGCAAATATATTCTAAGGTAAACTCTAGTAGTCTTCAATGGCCTCAAATGTCTTGTTACTTGACTGATTGAAGGCCTTTTAAGATGGGAAAATTTTAGTGAACTAACTTGAGATTTAAGGATTTAGTGTTGCACCATTGTCTTATATAACATCTAACTAGAAATAAACCAGACAAAACGCAGATATAGGAGATATGAAGGACCGGTACAATGATGGATAGTGTTTGGTCAATTTGAAATTGATTTATTTATTTCTTTATTGACACTTGAAAATTAAAACAGTTACAAAAGACGGCCATAATGCTTGGATGCATTCTCAATTAATTAACCTTGAAGATGAACAAAGATTGAATGCGTTAAAAGAGAAGGAGAAAGTTAATGAATAGATACAATATAGAGAAAAGACAGCATCAGAGCATTAATAGGAAAAAAGAAAGAAAAAAAAGAACTAACAATCATTTTTATCATTTAAAAAAAAACCAACTTTAAATGCCTCCGACAAGTAATACAATGAAACGATCATTGTCAACGTAATCGCACCAAATTAATTACGCATTACTAAAGATAACTCAGAAACCAACCGTCAGATGTCGCTTAAAGTACGGGACAAGTATTTCTTTTAAAATAAAAAAAAAAACCATAAAAATCCATCACCCAGTCAAAAGTTATGCTGTAAACAAGAAAGACAAAAATATTAAAAGGAAGAATAACTCCAAAACTGCTCGTCAGATGTCGGTTAAAATAAAATGGGACCACAATGCGAGGAACAGCTTTCGATAAAAAAAAAATATCAAAATCGGTTCAGTCAGTAACAAGTTCTGAGGTAACATTATATAAATAAATATCATCGAGGACTTATAGCACTCCCCTAAGGGGGCGTGGGGAGTACATCAGACTTTGTGTCCCCTATGGGGGGTAAGAGAAAGTGCAAAGTTGTGCTTTATAAGTCTTAACTCCAGTCACAAGTTCATAAGCCTCACCCTATGTCCAACATAAGCTCTATTGCTCTAATGTGTTACTAGAAACATCACCGCAGATGCAGGATGAGTAGTGGATGAGAAAAACGTAGCCCAAAAATCCTTGTTACTAGTTAATTTAAGGTAAATAAAACATTCCAGAGTACCCGTATTTTAAATAACTATTGTATCCATAGTTAACTGATGGAGCAATATTTTCAGCCGACTGTTGGCACCGATCCATCACTGCTGCGCTGACATATTTCGTGAATAATAGCACCTGAGACTTCGCCCCGCTACATTATTAAGCCTTTTAAATGAATTTATTTGACGTCTAAGTCCGTTGTAATATTATACATAGATAGATTCCTTTGTAACGTTGTGCTAACTTCCTTTTTTGTACGTAAAAAAAAGCAAAACAAGAAACAATTTTTAATATTAACTTAAACATCTAATCAGATCACATATCACTGTTTTATAGCCTAGTTGATAGTGTAATTCAAAATTTATATATAAACTAGCTTCTACCCTGAACACGTCCGCGTCGTGCATCCCTCCTTCCTTTCACGTCATTCCTCTTCACACGACCCCAACGTTCATAACAAAGTAAAGTAGTATACTTATATCTTCGATAAGAGCTTTTATCCCCAATATCAACTCTTTCACGCATTCGTTGTGAAATAAAGTTACTTATGTTTTTCCTCAAGGTCCCAGGAGAAGTATATCGTTTCTTTCTTGAACAGTTGATGTTCTTGGTGTCGATATTGTCCTTGCGGCGGTGATTGCTTGTCAACAGGTGACCCGTTCGGCATCGGACAAGTGTCTTTTTTTTATTTGGACAACTCACACACGGCCATCTGACCCCAATCTAAACGCTAGCTTGTACTATGGTGATCAGACAACTGATAAATATATATATAACATATATTTGTAAATACTTATACAGATATTTACACCTTCTGTGTGTCTGCAGAACAAATATTCCTGCTCATCACAGAAAAATATTATCTGGGTGGGAATCGAATCCACGACCTTCGATGTAGCAGTCAGGTTCACTAATGACTAGACCAGCCGGCCTGTCTGCTATTTTAATTTTAATCTCGCTTGAACCATAAACAGAGGATATTTCGCCCAAAAGGTGTTTACTTGTCTTACTGCAAGTAGCCATATATATGTATTTATTGTTTACAGAAGCTGTTCAAACAATAAAAAAACTGTATTATATTATGTCCTGACACAATATGATCTGGGCTACAGGAAAGCGCACAAGTTTGTCATAAGTTGTGTCCGCATTCGCAACACTCGCTCCAACTTCCCGAGCACATTGTCCCGAGTGTTTGTCTGTGTAATGAAGTTTCTTGCTTCTCTTGCTTCTGTATCTGAATGTATCCGGATATGTTATTCAAAACATAGATTAATTGGTCCTACAAAATGTTTTGTATGTAATGTCTAAATATACATACCATCCCAAATATCTGATACTTTTACCTACACTATTTTGCCCATATGCAGGCAGGATTAGCGCTTAGGGACATCAAAACATAACTATGATCACAACAAAATATCCTTTAATTAGTAGTAATTTGGCATTGTTTTCAAAAGGAAATATGGCATCTTTCTGAAACGGTGGTAGATTCCAAAAAATGACGTTCATAAATATATTGAAAATACCTACCTACATGGAATAAACGATTTTTACTTTGATGTTGTAACAGCGTGAAACAAATCTCACCCGTTTCAGCAGATTCATTAATCGACTGCCTACAAACCTGCATAAAACGGAAACGGGCATAGAACTGCGAAGCTAACTGCACTTGATATAGGATACATTCCCATCAATGTTGGGTTTCAACTCGCATTACTACTCTGTGGCAGAATAAAACCATATTCACATCATAACAGGAAACTTTGTGGGTACGACGCGAACTGATCATCGTGAACAATTTTAGTAATCTGTTCGGAATCGACCTCAAGATTCTCTCCTACCATATCTCTGATAAGCACGCAGTCCTTTAATATATTAAATGTTTTACGCCTTGTTTATCTTCGATAGATTCGGCCTAAAATGGACAAAGATTATCCAGCATTCATTACGATCCGGATGTTTTTGCTTTATGGGAAGAAAGAGTGTTTCAGATCAAACTGGAATAGGATCGTCCAGATTTCTTTTGTGTCTACGATATCTGTGAGTTATCTTACCTCGCCAAGAACAGGAAAGGTTGGTTGAAACTCCTGGAACTGGACACGAACTGAAACTGGACAAAGCGCCAAAACCCATCAAGTTCGACCTAAAGTTTTGTTTATTTAACACAGACAGCGTATCTTCGCAGACTCGAAAGTCAGACTGCATACAACCAACGCTGAAACACTTTGATGCAAGTTTAATGACGCTGCATTCGGTGTAGTTTTGTTGGGATTTTAACATTTTCAGTGCAAAGTGCAACGGAACAGTAATGGCGTGCATTTGAATATACTTCTGGATATCATAATGACTGCCGTCAATGCATACTGAATGCGTGATGAATGAAAAGTTGTTGTGAATGTTGCTTACCGACTTTAAAAAGGTTTTATTCATATCCAGCTGTATAGTAACGTAGTTAATTACTGCTCTTCTAGTTAATTTCTGAAAAAAATGAGCAAATGCAAATAACTAGAACAAAATGAGGGAGGTATTTTAATATATTTTTTATGAAAAAGTTGGACTGGAATTCCTATTCGTTGAACTATTAGTGCATACTAAGTAGTTACTGTTACCTACATATGTATGTCAGGAATTGGAGTAGCTGCTCGATGTTGGAAAAAGGTAATTTAACAGAAACGGTTATAACATATAAACAAATTGATACTGAAAATCACCAAGGCCTTGAGATAAATTCCATTTCTGTTATGTTGACGCCAAACGCTAAGTCAAAAATGTATGGGCATGACAATTGGTGCAGACAAATATGTCGTCAGTTTTGTCGCAATAAACGTTTATCCCGTACATTTTTTAAGTAACATGTAGCGTGAACGATAGGAGAAAAGACATTAATTTGTCTAGGGGCACTGGTCGGAAGATCGTTCTGGCGTTGGATCGCCAAATACAGTCCCCTGTAGGTGGTCAACTACGAGTGCACAAAAACTACTACTAACATGCACAATTGACAAGAAATTTTGATGAAAGTAACATGTATGTTAAACATGTGACTACTAAGAGTGTCTTTTAGTCGAACTTTTTTCCAAGTTAACTTTAAATCAGTCCATCTGAATAATTTAGGATTTATAAGGTCATATTTACCCTGATAAAGAGAACAGAATCACATCCACTCTTCAGACCAACTCCTTTAGAAGCAAAAGGCATTTTGGATTATCAATCTAACATCCTTGCATGTGTTAAATGGCGGAAATTATATAAAACACCGTTTCAGCTATTCGTTTCGGCAAAACAAACAGGATTGAACACAACCACAACGTCGCTTCGCGTCGATATAATATTTACACTTGACGATTTCCGATTTAATATTTTTTTATTTTCAATTACTTTTAACTCGCCCTCTTTCATCGATCCTAAGTGAAGCAAGTGACGCAACAGTAGTTGAATCTAAAAACTGAATAAGAGACTAATGACATTTCGAAGGCACTTCCTTTTCTTTCTTTGAAGGAAGGTAAAAGACGTAGGCATCAAATGTTATTGTTAGATAGCAATCGTTAAGGCATGGGCCTTTAATCTAAAGTCCTTTGATTGGGGTCAAAAGAAAGAAAATACTTAAAGGAATGTGATAAAATTACACATAAAGGCAAATCTCATCTATAATACCGAAACAGCAACAAATTCGACGTCTTTGGACATCATACGGCAGATAATTTTTTAGTAATATCGAGAATAAAAATTAATAAACACCTTCAAGAGAGTAAAGGAAAACTAGAGTTTTATTGATAAAACCAATTTTTTATATTTTGTCATAAATGACGGCCTTGAACGACATCTCATGGTCATGCCGTTGGTTTTACCGCCTAAGAGCCCCCTTGTCCCAAGGCCCAGGCATCCCTGTTGATATTTTACATCAAAAGTCGTGTCGTGATCGTCAATCGTGAAGTGCTACCTGTTAACAAGGCAACTAGTCGTGGTCAGTGAATTCCCGCTCGTGCCGTAAGTTAGCAAACCGCAATTGGTATTAGTGAGTTCAAATTAAATTGACAGCTGATGTCAGTACCAACAGTAGACTGTTGGTTTATTCTGGTTTTTTTGATAGACTTCAAAAACAAACATTATCAATTCGATGTACGTATGTGAAATTATTATAAACGCAAAACCTCAAAAGACTCAAAGACAACTTGTAGGACACCGTTTTTAATTATTTCATCCTTATCCGTACCGCGAAGGCCTGGAATAAGTTGCCCGCGTCGGTGATCACATTCGATTACAGTGCCTTCAAGTCAAGAGTGAATAGGCTTCTACTTAGTGCGCTTTATCATCGAAGACGTCATCGCCACTTAACATCAGGTGGGATTGTAGTCAAGCGGGAACCTATTTAAGGAAAAAATAAATACTTTTATATCACCTTCTCTTCGAGCGAATCTTTCTTAATGATAAATAAATGACAAATAAAATATGTCCCACTACAATTAACACTTTACGATTCAATTAACTTAGAAAGTAATACTTAACACCCTTTTATCTTGAAACACTATTCACTAAAGCGATTTCACTACAATTCACAGACCCATTTCATCAAGTTAAATTTACCAATATACTTAACATGGCAGTACGAACAGACGTAAACCCTTACAATACAATCGAGTAAAACGCTTATTAAAAGCGTAATGTACTGAGAGCGAACAATCAAAGAGCAAACAACGACAACGTCAACACATCTTACGGAGTTGTATCGTCTAATGCCTAATTTAGCATTCCCGCTACGACTTGTTCGGGTTGCCAAATGTTATCGTTTTCACAGGACAACCCATATTTCAGGGGACATTCGTTTTCGGTACTTTAATTTTCATAGCACGTACCCCGAGTACCCATCCATTCATTCATTCATTCATCTCAACCCATCACGGCCCACTGTTGAGCACGGTTCTCTTCTCCGTATGAGAAGGTTAAGGTCATAGTCCACCACGCTGGCCAAGTGCGGATTGGCAGACTTCACACACCTTTGAGTTTTGCCAACTCCGCGGCATGCAGGTTTCCTGGCGACGTTTTCCTTCACTTATGCTTAAAACTCACATAACTCCGAAAGTCAGAAGTGCGCGCCCTGGGATTCAAACCCGGATCCCCGAGTAGGAGGCCGAATTCTTAACCACTAGGCTATCACCGCTTCACAAATTAGGAATATATTGTTTTTTGTAAATCTATAAAACGAAAGAAAATGTTTTGAAACTTTGATTTATTGAATAATTTCAGATCCGCATTGTTTTATGCGCAAGAAAAAGATTCATATGAGTTGTCTTTGTTTCGATATAGCTAATATAGATAAAGGTACATACATACATATGTATGTAGCTAAGTCTCTACGTGAGTGTAACTCTTTGGAAGTGGTGGGCGTTAAAATTAGTTTATTCTTTTTGATTTCTTCTAAAATAAATCTTATATTATTGTTCATTTTAGGCATACAATTTCCCTTGATAATTAAAATATCTTTCTACCTTTCTTATCCGGTACAAAAGGGATGCATTCGATCAATCGTCTATTACCAGTTCCCTCATGTGACGTAGAAAGGGCAGAAGGGCCGTACACTCGAAATGACTTGTCTGTGAAAGATAGTAGCTTTGAGAATGAAATGTGTGAATGAATGAAATGAAATTGGTGTCGCGAATACGTGAGTCGCGTTATTTAATTTGTTACTGTAACGTCATCCTAATATTATAAATGCAAGGTAGGCAAGGGGTATATTACGCAGGCGGAGTCGCGGGGACAAGCTAGTATAAAATTAAAGTTAACGTTTAGATCGTGATAGCAACCCATGTCCCTATGCTGGGTTGGAGTCACATCACACAATGTGAGAGTACAGCCCATAGTTGCCCATACAGCCCATAAAAACGTTGGTCTAGTGCAAATAGGTAAGGTTCTAAGGACTTTGCGGAAAACTCTCGGGAGTGCTAAGTTTCTATAATTTCTGAGGACTTTGCAAAAAATTCTCAGGGGTTCAGGTTTCATTATGATGCCATCCCTTAATCAAGTGATAATGTCCATTTCACACATACCTTTTAAAAACTAGAGGGGCTCTCCAGTATTTTTGAACCTTAAATGATCAGATTTAGATAAATGAAGGTGCCTCCTCCCAATACCTCCCATTGATTTCTAGATTTCAGAAAAGCTATTATTAAAACTGAAGCCAATACACATAATATATGTTATACAAAAAATGTAGAGTACACATCCACCGAAATACAGATGACTTCAACACTACCCTGGGACAGACCGTTTCACGAGTCCAACGATAACGGTAATTTAGGGTTCGTTGATACAAGCCACAACGGATCAGGCAAATGCATGGCACGTGCCTGGTTCGCTGTGTTACGCCTTCGATGATCTTCCACCTCGATTTTTGATGGTTGTGCAGTTTTGAACAGCAATTTGATCGTTGTACGTGGAAGAGAAGAGATGTTTTGACAAACGTCAAGACTAACGGTTGTGCAACAAAACCGTTACAACAACTAAAACAGATTAAAAATAACTGTCATCCGTCACTGTTGTGGTAGATGAGAATAAATGCAGTTTGCTAACGGTAATGAAACATAAAATTAATCATTTCCATTCAACATAATAATGAACTACAAATCCCTACACAAATGCGGGTAGAGAGAAAATAAACTTAACACAACACAATTTGTTTATTTAAGAACACCTCTCCAACACTGTTAAGGCGTCGAGACATTTGTTTTCATACCCTCTACAAATTATTACCTACAAAACATTGTTTCATTGTGCCCTCATTAAAATTCATCAAGCGATACTGGCGCCATCTGCAGTGGCGCCGCCAAGCGGCATAAAGTTTATCACATAAAAAAAATTACAGGACGTTGTTTTGACGTCAGTGCACATCCATGCGGCAAGGATTGTGAGTTCTGTGGTGACAATTTAAAATCAACTTTATTGATTTTTTATATGGTCTTATTTTGAATAGGTGGGTCCGGTAGTTACAGTTTAATTATTATTGTTAAGCGAATATTATAGAGAGATTTTTTATAACGACTGGATAGCAATTTTTCTAGTTTATGGAATTGTTCAGGTGATTAGCAACTAACAACTTGAAAGACAAACAGACATACTGCCAAAAAGTTTAACAATATTATTTTGGCTAAACAGTATCAAACTATCAGTAATAGTTTCTCCTACATATCGATGACGGAAAACAAAAAGGGCGTATTTCTTTAGAATTGCTCATAAGAGTTTCAAATTCAAAAAATAAAGGCGAAATTCATTTGAATCACTCAAAGAAAATACGCCCTTTTTGTTTTCTGTCGTCGATATCATTCATCTATAGATATGTATTGACGTGTACTTTAAAGTGCAGGTATTTGATATCTACAATAATATTATTAAGAGCAAGTTTTGTTTAATATTAACTAGGGTCCGTCCGTGGCTTCGCCCGCGTGATATTTTATGTATGGGTTGATTTTTACGCAAATATCTTACACATTATATAACAAACCTTCCTGGTGAATTGTTCTATCAATTGGTGAAAACTGCATGAAAATCCAGGCAGTACATTTTTAGTTTATCGCTAACAAACAGACAGGCGCGGTGAGAGGATTTTATTCTATTATATGTATAGATGTATAAACTCACATACAACTGTACCGATTTCAAAAATTCTTTGCCCAATATTTATAATAGAATATAAGCAGTTTCAGGTTTATTATAAACTCGTTTCCGCCTGCGGCTTTGCGTGGTAGGTACATTGCTAAAAAGTAGCCTATGTGTTCTTCCAAAGAATAATCTCAATGTTAAATTTCATCGACATCGGTTCAGCAGTTTTTGCATGGAGGAGTAACAAATATCCATCCATCTAAAATGTTATGATTATGTATAAGTTTCAAGTATTTTCTCCGTCCATCTCAATAGCGCTATTAGCAAACCTACATAATATTTTATTTGATCCGCTAATATATTAGTTTTCTATTGCGATAAAAGTAATTAAGGTGTTTCTTTGAAGCCCGAATTAGCAGCTTACCTGGAACAAGAAAAATATGCAAATTAAGATTAATACGAAAATCGCGTTCTAATACAGAACCATCTGAGAAATAAGAAAATGTTTCGTACAAAATTCAATTCGAGTTTTTATAATTATTAGCAATTTAAATGTACCCACATAATTACCTCCAAATTGATCGTCAAACATTTTTTTACCGTGAAATTTTGTGTAGAACTGTCCGCGGGGATGACAAGTGAAATATATTTTGCGGGTAAATTTTACTTCACGGTAATAATTTTTCAGTATTTTAGACGGCTATCATAGGTCGTTAAATATACCTACATAGGTATTCTGGCCTGGTGAGTCAATCTTACCACTAAGCTGGGGGTCGTGGGTTCGATCTCCTCCCAGGACAAACCTTTCTGAGCAGAAATGTTTGCGCTATGTTTAGGTGTAAGAAAATAAATAAATAAATATTTTTTAGACAACTCACACCCGGCCATCTGACCCCAAACTAAAAGTTAGGTTGTACTATGGTGACCAGGCATCTGATAAACATAAACATACTTTGTATATTTTTAAATACATACTTATATAGTTATTTACACCCAGACACAGAACAAAAACGAATAGAAAAGTATGAGCTGGGTGGGAATCGAACCCACGACCATCGGTTGACCAGACAGATTCACTAAACACTAGACCAACCGGCCTGTAAGAAAAATATTTATATGACGTATTACTAACATTGTACGCATCATTTATATGGTACTGTATCGTCCGAGATTACGTTACTATATATCATTTATAAACACATACTTTCCCATCCATAATTCCAACTATAAGTACCAATTACAGACACACAATTATAGTAAATATCCATATTTAT
>DWJZ01005439.1:0-14055 GCA_018249125.1 Asbolis capucinus | reverse complement strand
CTATGGTGATCAGATAACTGATAAACATACATATATACTTTTAAATACATACTTAAATAGATATTTCTATTATACACGCAGACACACAGAACAAACATTCCTGCTCATCACAGAAAAGTTTGATCTGGGTGGGAATCGAACCAACAACCTCCGATGTAGTAGTCAGGTTCACTAACCACTAGACCAACCGGCAATATTACATTTATCTATTATTTCAGGAAGGTGAAGGATGGTGTGACCTCCATGTTCATCGTGGTGCTCATGTTCTTCATCCCGATGTCGGTGGACTTCGTCAAATTCTTTTCCGCTTCTTCTTCATGTGAGATATTATCCGTTATCATAACGGTATTCACCACTTCTGATTCTGTGCCAAAATTTATTTATGTATTTATACCAGGTGTCCCCCGCGCGTTCATATGCATTAACTCGTCAACCATGTCTCAAATCGATAAAATTTTGCTACCAAAACTTTTTCAAGAGAATTCTGAACAAAGTTGCTAAAGACATCAGTACTCTATTTCAGAGTCTGGAAAGGACAAACAAACAAACAAACAAAGATATATATATATATGTACATAGATTAAGATTAGAGCGTGAAGAGGGAGGATGACTATTTGATATTGGACTTGACTTCTTCCAGATGAGGAGTTAGCAGCGTCGAGACCATCGCAGGGCATAGTGACCTGGGCCATCCTGAAGGAGAAGATACCCTGGGGACTATTGTTCCTGCTCGGTCAGTATACTACTTGGGTTCAACGATGGCACACTACTGAGCACGAGGTACCTCAAATTGAGGTGGCCTAGAGCATACTCCGCCACGCTGCTCCGATGCAGATTGGTACAGGGTTTACAGGCCTCTGATATGGCATAACGATTGCTATTTTACCATAAGAACCGGAACCAATGGCTTTTCGTGCCCTAGACAGCACAGAAGAGTTCACGAAAGTTGACTCACACTAACATTCCTTCTTGTAATAAAATGGACCAGTTTGGTTTTTACCTTTATTATCATTTTATTGTTATATTTTATTTCATACAAATTACGATAGCTATAGCTCAGCGGTTCGAACATTAGTCTCTCGAACGAGAGGTCCTGGATTCGAATCCTGCGCGCACCTCTAATTTTCAAAGTTATGTGGGTATCAGATATTATCACTGATATCGTGAGGAAACCTGCACTTCTGAGAGTTCTCCGTAAAGTTCTGGAAGGTTTGTGAAGTCCACCAATCTGCACTTGGTCAACGCGGTGGACTACAGCCTGTATCCTTCACATTGTTATAGGAGTTCCGAGCCCATTAGTGAGACAGTTATGGGTGGAATGATGAATTAACAATTAAATCTCCAGGTGGTGGGTTCGCGCTCGCGGAAGGCAGCAAGGAGACGGGCCTGTCATCGATGATCGGCAGCTCGCTGAACGGGCTGAACGGGCTGCACCCCGCCGTGGTGCTGCTGGTGGTGGTGCTCGTCACGCAGTTCATCACCGAGTTCACCTCCAACGTCGCCATCGCCAACCTCATCCTGCCCGTGCTCGCTAACATGGTAACTGTCATAATGTGAAGGTTCTTGATTCATGTTGACCTTCCAACTGGTTCTCGTTTTACCAAACAATTTCAGTCGTTCAAATTTTAAAGTTGTTCGATTTATATTAACTGCGTTACAGTAGAATTTCAACTGTGTAGGATCGGAATATAGTTGATATTTCGTTGACGAACGACATTCGGATCGATGTCTTTGACACACACACACACACATTGAGAGAGAGAGCTCTTACACACACACACACACACACATTGAGAGAGAGAGAGACGGATAAACACAGACACACATACAGAGAGAGACAAACACACACACACAGAAGTTATTGTATCGTCATCTGGGATATTCATCTGACAAACAAGATAACCAGATAAAAGAATGTTGAAATATATCTGTCTCCTATTTCTTTAATAAGTCATGTTATATCTCCAGGCCCGCACACTGGACATGGACCCGCGCTACCTGATGATCCCGGCCTCCCTGGCCTGCTCCATGGCCTTCCACATGCCGGTGGGCACCCCGCCCAACGCCATCGTGGCCGGCGTGGCCCACATACCCACTTCTAAGATGGTTAGTATACGGTATTATATGATATTGTAAGTCGATTGAAACAGAACCAACTCGAAATAAATTTTTACATAGATACGCTAGTGCAAACTGTACCTACATAGGTCTATTTAAAACAATATTTTCTTCCGAATAGAAGACCCTTTCTAGGTCAAGGATGCTCAACTCTTTTGACAGTGGGGCCAAACTAGGGATGATAAATTTACTGCTGGCTATTAATTCCTAGTTAATTACTCTTCGTAACAAAAAAACGTCTAAAACCATACTTGTGCGGGCCATTTAAAATGTTTTCGTGGGCCATATTGTGGCCCGCGGGCCTGGGGTTGAGCAGCTTCGTTCTAGGTGTTTAGTTCGATCTCCAACCGCGGCAGATATGTTTATGGTAGATAAAATTTTGTTCTTTGGTCCTGTATTTTAGTTGGTGATGTGTTACTTGTATTGTCCATGATTCGATCGAATACATTGTAATATTTATGCAGATAGAATTTTGTGTTAAATTTCTATGGGATGCGACATTTAGTTTATTCTTGATCAAAGTATCTATGGGAAAAAAGTTAAAAGTTCTATCTATTAATAATAATAAAAATATAAACTAATGTTTAGGTCAAAATCTCCTTACATAAGAAGAAAATTCTTATAAAAGATTTTTTTTTAAGAAGATTCATGAATATAGATGAAGAAAAATTTTATCTGTATTTTAAACCAAAAATTTTTTCATATCCTCAGGCCGTCGGCGGAATAGGACCGAAAATTATCACCACTCTAATAGTGTGGGGTTCTTACCCCACCTGGGGCTCCCTCATATTCAAGCCAGAAGACATCGCAGCTCTCGAGAAGCCCACAGCATCCCCCATCTCAGCCCTCACCCAGAACCTAACCCTAGCCTGCGATGCAACCCCAAATGCCCTGGCAAACGTAAGGAATTTCACCTGCAGCTTTCCTTTCACTTCACCCAACAGCACTCTAGCTGATATTGCGAAAGGTCTCTTCTCGTGTAATTATGAACCATTTAAAAGCTAATTTTAATAAAATATTCATAAGGTATATCCCAGAATAATACGGGTAATCCCCTTTTATAACAGTCTAGGTTCAATAATATGGCAATGTTTTTTAAACCCGAACGGTTTGTTATAATTCTGCAATATATTCCATCACGTCTCTGCAAGTGCAGGGAGTATCGTGGTAGAGTACGCCCTAGGAGTCCTCAGTAATGAGGATTACACTGGTTGTTATTAATTGAAACAAACTGTATCATACATTTTTTGTACCGTTTTTTCATATTTACCGTTTACCTACATTTAATTTTTTTTTCAAAAGTAAATGGCCATAGTCTTTTTTTAATATTTGTTATTACTTAAATACAAATAATATTTGTTATTTCTTTTTTAATGACCAATGTTTATAAAATTTGTTCCTTGTGTGCATGGAAAATAATAACGATAATTATCTTTCATGAAAAAATAATTTGTGTTTTGTCACAGAAAAATATTTTTTGGTTAAGCTGTTAAATCATTTGTTTATAGTTATTTACTAAAAAATAGCAATACCTGTCTCAATCTTTAACTCTTGAATAATATGAACGTTCAAGGTTTTTGGTTATTTTCGTTCGTATCACTTCAGTTTTAAGCTTAGTACGCACATATTTTCGTAAAGAATTTCAGATTAGTCAACGTGCTTCTTATAAAATTAACAATTAGTCAAATTGGTCAAGGTGCACGTTACTTACGCTATTGGTTTTAAATAGGTAATTTGTGTTATTTGAGTTAAATAAATTTTGGAAAGTTAAAAAAATAAGTTAAAGCGATAATTTTTATCTTCTTGGAGTAAAGAATAATTTTGAAAATGCTAAAGTTACACATATGTATAAATATATGTGTAACTATATGATCATTTCGTATATTTGTGTTAATATTGAATATATAATGTTATTTAGTTGGTTAAAATTGCTTTTGTAAATATTATTAATTATTATTCACCTTTTTTTCAAGTATATATTATATTGTCATGAATATGCATCCAACTATAGTTCATTTTTCTCATATATACAAACCTTATAACCTACAAACTGGATGTCAACGTGACAATTTTGCTATAAAACCGTCACTTTACATGTTTAACACATTATATCTTGGTCCGTCACAATTGTTCACAGTAGCAATACGCGAATTTCGTAATGACGACGGAAAATAAAGTTAAGATCAACTTTTAATGTATTATTTTGATACTATTTATTTCCAAGATGAGAGAAACGAATTATTAAGTATGCTAAGAATCTTTTCCAGTTTAACTTTACTTAGCAATGGATTTATTGCAATGCCAAGAATCTTTTCCAGCTAAAGTTTGCTCAGCAATGTTTTCGCTATGCTGTGTTCAGTTAAAATAGCATTTATATAATATTTTTTCAATAAAAATACATGAAGGTAAATCGTCAAAAGGATCTGTACTGCTGTATTCCTTAAAAGATATTATTACTAAGAACAATCTTAGGATAATATCTAGAGTCTGTGTAATGAAAGTTGAAACGGTGATTTTTAATATTGGCAACGTTTTGAGAGGATCAAAGACGAAAACAGGTGGCTATATCGATACTGCTATTTTTATAAAAATAAAGCTAAAAATTTTTTATAAAAACAACCAATTTGTTGTGAAATTTAATCATCAAAATTATATTATATCAATTTTGATGGTATTTAAATTTTTGAATCAAAATTTTGATTTAAATAAATTAATTTGCTAGTATTCTAACATTTTTCTTTGACTAAATCAGTTTTCTAATAGATATACTTACATAACTATAAAAACGAGTTTTTTTCCGTCCTCTCTATGGGGATAAGAAAAGTTACCTCTGTACATATTTTTTATTTACCGCGTTTTTCTATTGTCTTTTATTACACAGATAACCTATATTTTGTTATGATATTTAAAATAGATGTTCCTAGTTATAAATTGAGTGAATATTGAATGTGTGTGTGTGATAATAGAGTTTAAGGTGGATTATTTGTATTTATTTAAATATATTTTTTATCTATTTGACTTCATATAATGTATGAAACTCAGTAATTAAGCTTTTTTTATTAAATTTTGAATATTAGTTAAAATGTTACCTTAAAATCTCATATAGCATTTCAGGGCATTTTTTATTATTTATATATTTTTGCATAATATTATATATTCAGAAGTAATTAAATCTGTTTTCTGGGGAATTTTATTCTTGTAAAATAGATTTTATTGTCTCATTAATGTATAATAGATTTTATTTGTACTGTATAATACTTGAATACGAATAAAAAATATTTTATATAAATATAAATTGTATACATTTGATAAAGAATTTATACACAATGTGATATTGTGATTACGAGTATAATAAATGTGAATATTCCATGTGCCTCTGTGTTTTATATAAACTGCCGGTACACAGTAACGACTATGTAAACTTTACACCAGTCGACCCATATTAGCGAGCGTGTACCGACTATGTGCCGTATCCGTATCCTCAGATATCCTAGGTACAGGAATGATTCGTATCCGTTATTTTTTGGTGGATCTTACACGGATATCTTACAGATAACTTGCGGTTATTTTTTATTTATATTTAATTAAAAAATGGAATTCTATAAACGAATAGATAATAAGGTTGCAATGAAAACTATTCAATTCAATTAACATTATTGTTAATTTTCATATTTGACATCATTAAATTACAAATGTTTATGTGGTGAGTTACCATATTAATAATACATAACTCAGAAATACTAAATTAACCTTATTATACATTAAGTGTCCGTTTAGCAGATCTTGGCGGAAAATATCAGTACTGGGATCTGTGCATCACTAATACCGATCGTTCTGATTTATGATCAGACGCAATTTTGAATCGACGAATCACGGTGCGTTATTTTGCCGCTCCCCTCTTACCCCCGCTTTGACTGCATGTTTTGGTAGTAGAGCGTTTTATAGGATATATAGTCGTTGGTAGGGACACAATAGATTAAGTAAAAACTTTTTTCTCATTGATAAAGATTTTAATGAGAAAAAATATTGTTTTTTTTTTTAATGTAAATTTAACGTGTATACTTTTAAGCACAAGTCGCGACATTAATACTAGATACAAAGCGAATGGTAAATTGCATATTACATTTATTTTAATGAATGTTCCAATAATAATCAAAGAAATGTATCTATTTTATTAAATACTTATATGTAACTACTAGACAGCGTTAGATGCTGAGAAATTAAAAAGAATATATCTTTACTCGATCACCAAATTCAAAAGCGGAAAAAGTTATATAGCCGTGCGAGCGAGATAGATAAAGAAAAAAGAGCACGGGAAACCTGTGACGCATTTCAGTTCAGAGCAGCGCCTCTGGTAGTGTACATTAAAGTATTATTTATGTAAATAGGTTTAGCATTGTGTAAATATCGGTGGTGTGGTCGGTGTGTTGTTGTTACATGTCAAATAAAATACTTATTTTAAAATACGTTTTTATTTACCTTGAATGGCTGCTAACACAATAAAATATTATTTTATGTTTTCATATTTTTACTAGCTGACCCGGCAGATGTTGTCCTGCTCAATCAATTGATAAATATGTATGTTTTGAACCAGCTGTGCCCACAAAACCAATGCACGGAATTTGTTTATTCGATAAGCTACATAATGGCTAGTAAAAATGTTGGACTGTGTGTGTATATGTGTGTATATATGTATGTATGTGTATATATGTATGTGTGTGTATTTAATAATAAACGTATTTTAATAACAACGAAAATCTAATCGGAGCAGTCATTTCTGAGATAAGCACGCACGTGCGCAAAGACAAACAGTCAAAACTTCAAAGAATTTGCGCTCTATTCTTTACTATAATCCCCCAGTAAATTATATTTTGACTTCTCTACAAATAAAATGAATTTATTTATCATTTGTTTATTGTCAAATCAAATATCTATTAATGGTGCGTTCAGAAATTTTCTTAGAAAGATACTAATTGTAGCTTCATAAGCATGAATAATTTCACTGTCTTATCCTCACTATAACATGAACTTATTTTAGACTTCAGTCTGAGTAAAACATGGCCAGCTATGGAAACAATTTAAAAAGTAAGAACATTAAATTTAGCCTTTACTACATTATAAATTTGACTTATACTTTAACCTGAGCAACACGTGGCGGTAATGCTATTAAATTGCAGCTAATATTACTTGTCTGTATTTTTAAGACAGCGCCCTCTATTGAACACGTGTTCAGTCCAATCAACAGGTATCGACATCTGTTGGAATCGTTTACAGCTAATAAATAACCGTGACTATCGGATAATAAGCAAATAATTTGCAATAAAATAATATTGCGACTAATAAATTGAGATGTAAGCTATCCTATCTTTGAAGTTGGATCTAACTGCATACGCTGTGCAAAATTTGTTTAAATTCGGTTAAGTAGTGTAGGAGTCCATTGTGGACAAACACCGTAATACGTAATTTATATATATTAAGACTATCAATAGGATGGTCTATTTTTCTTATCCGTATAAATTTTGTAAACTAGATGTCAATGTGACAGTTTTATTATAAAACCGTTATATTACATGTTTAACACACTTACATCTTGGGCCGTGACAACTGTTCAATGTTACAATACAAGAGTTTTGTACAAAGCTAACGCTAAGTTTGGGGTCAGAAGGGCGCGTGAGATGTGAAATAAATGAAATGAAAACTGTTTATATGGTCATAGAAATCAATAGCTCACTTAACAAAATTAAACATTACAAAGTTTCTACGTCAACTACAAAATTGATTACAAAATATTAAAACAAGGTTTTTTAAAATACTTAAAAACACAAGCTTTAGTTATACAGCCCTAATATTAAGAAACACATAACATTAAATTTCATAACTGTATTGTTAACTGTTGGGGAGTTGCCTTGTCTGGAGCCAATTCTGAACGCAGTATTAAGTCATGCTTGTCATAAAAATGCATTCTTATCAGGACGGAAGTTTTATGCAAAGTTTCAGCTCCGTAGTGTAAGAGGAAGTGGGTCTAATTAAGCTTGCAAGAATTGACCCAAACAATAATATACTAATATACAAACATACACTGCAAGTTAAATAAAAACTTGTAAATATTACTTGATAAACCTAATGTTTCGAGTTGTCCAATAATGTTTATTATAATCCATCAACTACAAAAGTAAAGATATATTGCGGTGATTATCAGCCCATTCTGGGAACACGGTGATGTCAGTCCATATGACCCGGGACCACACCGTGACGGTGAACCAGATGATGACGATGGAGAATATCGTTGGACCGAGGCCTGCAAAGATCTGGAAACGAATAAGGTATACTAATGAGAAGAATACTAGTGTCCGCAGCGGCTACGCCAGAGTAATGACGCTGATAAAAAGTAGCCTAAGTGTTATTCCAGACTATAATCTATCTCTGTGTCAAATTTTATTCAAATTCGTTCAGTAGTTTTTGGTAAAAATCACAAAATATAACACCAATCGACTTTATACTTCACACCGCGCGAGTGAACCAACAGTTGCGATTTATGATTCAACGTCGTAATACGAGTAAAAACTCTGCTCTCCGCGCCGGTCTGTTCGAACGGAACTAAGAGTAAGGTCGGTCCTAATGTGGCATTGATAGTAAGTATATAACTCACCATTGTCCGATGCGGGATATGGAAGTACGAGGCCACCACGGCGTGGGCCGGAGTGCCCATTATCAAGTGGAATGGCACCGAGCTGGAGAGAACAGTGGCAAGCATCAGGTAGTGCGGATTCACACGGGATGTTAGGCTCTGAAAGAAATTATACATTTCAAAATGAACGAATGACTTAATCGATACCGGAAAACTGTTACGAATTTCGTCTATTCTTCGTCGGATACTCAGCATTTCCCATCACTAAACGTTAGCACGCGGATTTCAATTGTTATCTTCTACCAAACACGGTCTTACTTCTCGGCAGACTTATTTGTAGACGTTATTAGATGCGACGTCTATTGGAATTCGTCAATGGGTGGCTACAACTCAATTAAGGCCCACAGAATGAGTATATACTTTATTGTGAACACTAGACAGCACATAATTGAAATAATAATATTTCTAAACTACTGAGCACGGGTTTCTCCTCATACTGAGGAGACCTAGCATTTCAATGGGCCGGAGCAGAAGGGTTAAAATTGTGTTGAGTAATTTTTTTTTATTGGACCCCCCCCCCCCCTTGACTATCAAATTGCCTCCGCTGTGGGCGTGGGCACCGCGTTGGGAAACACCGTAATAGTGTAATGTAACCTTGTACATACCACTCTAGTGGCATGGTGAAGCATGCAGTGCGCTACGCAGGTGTTGCTGCAGAATTCAGTGAGGATCTTGCAGAAGATCACCAGCACCAACACGAGGACGGTAGCCGACCAACTACTGAACATGTGGAAGAACTTCTCGAACTCATCCGTCATCTGCGATTGTTTTAACGCCTCGAACATCGTGCAGCTGGCGCCTGTTGGTAACTTCATTATATCATGAACTACATTATGTAAAATAAACATAGTAGTGAGAGGAAAAGTACCGAGGATCAACTTCTCTAGAATGCGGGAAATGCACCTATAGTTATCGAAAAATTATTGCGGCAAGACAAACGCCATATTTTTGTGAACCAAATAGGGTTACCAACTGTATTATATTATATAGTATTGTACTATATTTCGGGATACCATACTATATACTGTTCAAGAATCGCGAAAATACTATATTTCAGTACAACATGTATATATTTTGCAACACTAAAAGTAGTAAAAAAATTCCAAAATGTTTTAACGCACCTTTCGTTCAACTGCCGTAATGTTCTTGTGTGTAAAACAAAAAAAAAAATTTTTACTGTCACAATTTTTTTGTACTCTCCATAAGTACTACATTCTTTGAAGCGTACTATATTTTTTAAGGTCTCTTTTTTAAAAATAACTATATTCAAACAAAAAAAGTTGACTACCCTGACACCAAATGTCATTCCCATATATTATGAAGTAGCGTTTGGCGTGAATAATAACAGAAAAAGCTGTCTGTCCTTAAGGGATATGTTGTTTGTCCTCCTGGGGTCCGATGTAATGCGATTCATCCCAGTTGCATCAGCAATGTATTTCTTCCCCTCTTGTCTTCTCCGTACGGACCTATCACTTCCTGGTAGGCCACCGCTAGATCATGATGCTTATGGGCAGTGATGACTTACATATGAGGTGACCGCCCATTTGCCTGCTTATAACATAATAATATATTATGTAAAATAACCTGTTACTAATAGAACACTCCAGTGAATTTCATTTCTTATCGTTTTCCAATCCAAACACGGTCTGCTGGCGGCTGAAGGCAGACCAGCCAAATCTTGACCTGAAATGAAAATTATGTAACAATACAAATTTAAAATACAAATAAAATATAGCAGGGTATAAAGTGATTTTTCGGCTGGGACGGCCTGGAGAGCCGACTCCAAACCCACGCTGGCAGACGAAGATATCGAAAGATGCTACAGAAGTCTGGTCGGCGGTGGGTTTCGCTGAGGATTCTTATCAATTTGTGAAGCTCCACCGCCAAACGACGCGTCGTTTCCGGCAGGAGACTTCAGAACCGGTTCTGAAGCCTTGACCGGCATTATATCGGCGATTCTTTTAGTAATTCTAATGTGCATGGGTGACGTTGACCACTTGCCACCAGCTCGTCTGCTCGTTCGCCGGATGTTCCTACAAATAATTGCAACTTACCATTCTGTTTCTTGCAAAACTTCAGGAATTCTAAATTCGTCGGAATTGTGAAAAATATTATGGTGCATAATATTGTAGGTGCAGATACTTGGATGTGACTGAAATGTGCCAAAAGTTCATCAGAGTATGAGATAATGTTGTCCAAGTAGATCTACTAGGGCTTAGGCAAGGGGTCCAGAAATAGATTTTCTGAATCAATCATAATAACCAGTTGAGTTAAAGATATTTCATATTATTAAAATAAAACCAATTTCAAATAGCTATCGACAGCAACAATGACAGCATTATAAGCAGTGGTAGCTTAATGGTTCGTTGGCCCCGAGAACGGGAGGTCCTGAACTCCTTGCTTTAGAGAAGGATGGAAACCTGCTCTCCTGAGAGTTCCCCATACTGTTCTCGAAGGTGTGTGAAGTCCACCAAACCACGCTTGGTCAGTGTAAAATGGCCTATACAGCTGTATATTATGAATGTAGACCGGAGCGCTATAGTGAGACAGTTATGAAGAAAGATCGAATTTCGTCACAGCAATAATTACAACATGATTTCCATCTGGCATCATGTTGTGTTATGGTTAAATGATGATCAATGTAATGATATTATATCGGAACAAAACTGTAGATGTCTTTTTGTTTTCGAAGTCCTCACCTGCTGAAGTAATTCCTCGTATGGATACATAAGTCATTGGCAGTGGACATCTGGATTACTATACAAAGTAATGCGGTGATGCCGACTATCTGGAAGTATAAGAGGTTTCAACCTATCAACCATCTCCTCATGACTGAAGACACCTAGAACCTCTACCGTGCTGCTGGTATGCAAAGTGACATGCGCTTTTGCCACCGGTTTCTAGAACATGTACCGTCGACATTTACCGCTTCCTCCTTGACCAGTAACTTGGCGATGCCCCTGATGTTGCTAATGTCCATGGACGACGTACACCACTTACCATCAGATGACCCGTCTACTTTAGGTACAAAAAAAATCGATCGTCACCCTAAGATGCTGGATTCCAACCTGATTGGTGGATGGGTTTAATGGCTTACCTAAATGTCAGAAGTTTAAGCAGTTTCAAGGCCTCTGATATTACTTAACTACTGCTAAAGAAACATTCGGGACCGGCCATATTACGTGCCTTCTGAAGCACGGAAACAGTTTGAAAAGAATATATTCTTGCTATTGCCTCCTATCTGCCCCCGTGGCTGCTTAACTTGCCCTATTAGTAGGATCGACCTCACCGGCTGGGTAATGGTCCCTTCAAGGTACAATACCTGTTCCTTAATTGATATCTTCCCTAGTTTCTGATACTGGTTCTTGAGCAAGGTTTTGGCGAATAGCGCTTCCTCTTCAGTCGTGCCAGTATGGAGCGCAGAGTAGTTGTGGATTCTGGAAAATATACTTTATAAACATTTTCAATGCAGCTGAACACCACATATAATGATACCCCCTTTTTTTATTTTGAAATAGTATACGTAATAAAATTCAAGAAATAACGCTCAAATATAGACTCACAATTCAACAATGAATTTATGTATATATATATATTTTCTAACTCTATGGAACAATCTTTATTTAAAAAAAATGTTATCACAATATAAAAAGTTCTATCGTCAAGCCAATACATTTCAATACTGTTTTTTATCTTCACTATTATTTTTTGGTTTGTAAAAGTAATTGTTCACTAAAGTTGTTAAAGGACTTCTGACCATTAATGTTATTCCTGTAATTCCAAGGTATATTTAGCACCTAAAGTAGTTTACAAATGAATACAAACAATGTGATACATCAAGAACCACTCTACCGATTTTGTGTAAATTTCAAATAAACCATCTACTAAATAGTCTGAACAAAACATAACATTTGGTTTGGATAGGTGAGCCCGTTCTTGAATTATAAAGTTACAACGAAGAGTCGCATTGATTTTTAAATATATAATATATATTGATTTTTAAATATTTTTAGAGATACATTGTTTATTTTATAGCACAAAATGTTTTTTTACCTGAACAAGCCAAGCAAATAGAAATTCATCCAGAGATACACTGCCGTCTCCAACACCAGAACAGCGGGTAGGGTCAGCAGAACGAACTCAGGGAATCCTATTACTGGGCCGCGAGGAAATAACCTGTGGAAAAGGTACGAGAAGATAAATAAGTGAGTCGAAGCAAGCACAATATTATGGAACGAAATAATAAATATCTGTGGACAACTCCCACACGACCATCTGATCCCAAACTAAGCGTTAGCCTGTTCTATGGTGATCAGACAACTGATAAACATACATATACAAATATTTGTGCCAAATTTCATTCGAACTCTTTACGTGAAAGAGGAACGAAGTATCTATCCATCCTCACAAACTTTCGCATTTATATTTATCGCATTTAAGTTACCAATTATGCAACAGGATATCCATCCATCCATGTTTTACACGTCCACAGTTGAACATAGGAACATCTCATTCGCGCCACTTGACCAGTCCAACAGTTCATGCTCACTAAAATAATGATTAAACATACTAACGTATCGGAGAAAGCTTGGAAAATTTGGTTGGTGTGGCTTCCTACCACAGTGGCCATCCCTCCCACAGACGATGAATAAGCTATTCCGAGGAAGTAAAATACTGTAAAATCTGATGGCTTTTGAATCCTGAAAATGTTAATACAAAAATTTAAATCATGTTTTTAATTACAAAGTCCAAACCAAATGTTTAATATTACACATTTCGAATTTACACATTCGAATATTTTTTAAAATCTTTATAACAAAGTGCTCTTTTAAATCAAAATTTATAATTACAAATACATTTTTCAATATTGAAATTCAAATTTGAAAAACTTATAACCTGAATACAATTTTAAAGTAATTTACAAACATAAACACTATTTTAAAGGAACCCTATACTTGGGAGCAGAAAAAATATTACAAATAATACATTCTTTCAAAGATAAAATTGATTCTAAACAAAGTTTATGAAAAATATTTAAACACACTAGTTTTAATTATACATCCTTAATACGAAGAAACACCAAAATTTTCAGAATTCTATCGTTAACCGTTGGGGAATTCCCTTGTCTGGAGCCAATCCAGAAAGCAATATCAGGTCATGCTTGTCATAACTCATTCTCAAGGTATTATTCATTGTCATTAGGACGGAAGATTTATGCAAAATTTCAGCTCCATAGTGCAGAAGGAAAT
>DWJZ01005438.1:0-14059 GCA_018249125.1 Asbolis capucinus | reverse complement strand
ATCATAAAAAAATATTTTTTGAGATACCTATGAAGCTAAGAAAGTATGACTTTTTTGATGCAGATGTATTGATCCAGTTTTATAGATAATGGTTTTTGTTTTAAGGCATGACAGATATATACCTACCCGAAAAATAGTATAATGTATACACTCTGACATGAAGTAGGAATGACTTCTATTATTTTTCCAGCAATGCAACGATGTGGCGTTGATGACATACCTGGGCACTATAACGAAGGGCTGCAACGCTATCAACCAGCTCGTGAACAGGTTCAATGTGCTGTACGACAGGCAGGGCATGGGCCGCCGCATGAGGGGACTGTTTTTCTAGGGGCCCTAGTCTCTCTGTCTTTTTCTCCTCGTGATTCTTGGGACTGATTTTATGTGAACCCAATTTATTATGTATGCCCTTTTGCTATTGTATTTGCTATCCGTAATAATTCGACTATGTAATGATGTCCTATTTATTGTCTATTTGATTTCAAGTCGATTTTTTTTTATTTTTTTTGTAACTATATTTATTATCTGGGTAGGGGACAGATTAAGAATGTAATGTTCCTTAGCCAACGGATGGCTGTAGCCTAGTTGGTACCTTCTCTGCAAAGTCCAGGCTTCGATGACAGATGAATATGTATACTGTAGGTTATTCACTTATTTTTTATATTATTGTTTTAGGTGGATTAAACCTATATTTCACTAATAGTAAATATGAGCATGTTGTCATTGAAATCAGTTTCAAAGTTACGAGGATATTTTGTATATATAAAATTATGTTAATTAAGTGTATGTAGGATATATAAATATCAGGTACTACTAGGGTCGTGAACTATGCCGTTAGAAAAACTATGCTGTTGCAACTGTTGCTGACTATGCTGTTTACTTTTTACTGTTGAAAAATATTGTTTTCAGAAACATTTTGATGAATGCCTACCATAACGCATATGAAAAGAGCTCCTCATTGTTTTAATTTTGATTGTTGCGCATCTTTTAAGCACGTAAAAATTATGACTTTTTATAAAAAAAAATTACTGTTAATTTTCCTTAAAAAATGTTTTCCTTCTCGGACCTAAAAATATTTTATTTCTGGTAAAATGTTCGCATCCCTAAGTGTCTTGTAACTAGATTAATAAACACATGTAATTTGTATTTTTTTAATTAAAGATCTTTATTGTCATAGAGCATTTCACTTCGATATTATTTACGCAATAATATAATTTATTCTGTTGACAGCTAATTCAATATGTTGACAGATAAATGTTTGTTCTAGGGTTATGAGTGTTATTTGTTTGTCCACTCACTATACAGGGAGAGTGCGCTACCGTTTATTTATATTTAAGTTAAGGTTCCTCAAACCCAGGTCTGCGGGTTATATAGCGCGAACGAATTTAAATTTCCCGCGCAAAATTATTCATAGTTTTTTTACTTTGAATTGTAAGTGGCCTGCATAAATATGAGTCCTCTGTTTGGCGCAACTGTTAAAAAGGTTGAGCAGGCTTGATGTTAGTAATTTTGTGATAATTACTGTTCATAACAGTGGAGTATAAAATGGGATTAACAAATAAAAATGCTGTTTAGATCCAATTTTTTTAATTCTCACCTTGTCGACATTTCGTAAATTGTTACACAAAATTAATAAAGTTTGGACACATTGAGATTCATGCTATGGAAGACTTGCAAATAAAGGGAGTATTAATATAAGTCTTACTTTACCACATAAGTTCTATCTTAGTGTCCAACTAACTCTATGTTAAATATTGCACAGTATTAGAGAAAGACAAAATAAATCGATTGTAGCCCCAAATTCATTAAAAAACCAATTTGAAAAATAAAAACTTCAATCAACAATTACAGTATTTTAATGTCCTTTGTTTATTCTACCCAACATTGGATTACATAAGGGTAAGTGTGAAATTTGAATACTTTTATAAAATGTTATGTACATTTTTTCTTTTTTTCTTACCTCGGATATTTTTTTAATCGATAACACAGTGCTGAGGCACTTAACAAACTTACAAAGTTGCGTTATTGAAAAATTGCACAAAAATATATTTCACTTTAACCCAATGGTTGCCCGCGATGTTTCAATGAAAATTAGTTTAAAGAAATTTCATGAAATAAAATGTAAGAACTTGACAATTTCATCATTTCATTTGTTCCGTTATTTTCATTAGGAATAGAATAAATGACGTTCACGTTATGAAAATAAAAAAGTGAACTAACTTTTGTGTGACTTTTCAATATTTCAATTGTAAGTCATTTTATTACAATTTTATTATACATTTGTAAATTGAATAAAGTACTTAAAATTATGTAAATCCCGTTTAAGAATTACTAGAGTACATGTGTAGTGACTTCATAAAAATCCTATAATATAAACGTTACTTGTACTGATTATTTGTACAAAAATATTTAATGTAAGTTTCGTTTTAATTATACAGTATTGCTTTTATGTAACTATGTCATAAACGCTATCTAAACCTGCACAAATATCGTGTAAATAAGACACAGCGCTCACATCACTATTAAGTTAAAAAAAATTATAAATGCATCAAACAAACTTTGATTAGTCAAATTAAAACCAAAAAAAGAATTGTGTTCAAGTGACATTTTTTTTCATAATTAAAAACGTATGTTTAATTCAACCTGCCAGTCTAAACATAGTATATACTTATATGTATAGCTCTCTCACACAGAGACACGAGTTTTTTTTTATCCTTAATTCTATTAAGTTGGTAGTGGTGGAAGTATATACATTCGATAATTGATTACATAAACTACTAGACCTGGCATGTAACGCGAACTGTTTCTGGCAAAACATTAGATCAATCGAGCTTACACATCAGACGTCTAGTAGTCTGTTCGTCGTAGCATTAGGTGGAGTACCTATTCATTGAGTTGCTCAGATTTAAGGATTATTCATCCTTGTTTTACGAAGCACTAAGCCGACTTATTGATGAAAGCATTTGTAGTTTTAACTACTTTTGAATTTATTCCAATATATTTTTAATTATTATCTCGAAATTACTTCAATAATTTTTTTATTTGTCATTGTACCAGCCAGACGCACAGATTAAAAAGGAAATATCTATTGCTTTCATATTGAATAAACGCCATTGCAAACTCAACAGATTTAATAAGTTAAAAAAATTACATCGTGGATATAAAATCATTCTTTAGGATTACTATTACATAAAGTATTCGGATAGTCAATTCGAATAACATTGAGTACGATTTTTTTGGACGTACAAAACGTAAAGAACTCGTATAAAATAATTCAAGACAACACAATTTTAAACCGTTTAATGTTTTTATTTTGCCTGTAACGGGTAGGTACTCACGATTACTGTAATTATTATTACAATTACTCATGATAGCATTAATTACCCAAATACCGTAATTATCGTAAATACCCATTATAGTATAAATAGTTATTTAGTCTCAACGACAAAGTCATATCTGCTGTTACTCGTACTGACTATCAATTCTATAATAATACTTTTATTTTTAATTTTTCAAAGTTCTGGAAACTTCCCTAATCGTCCGATATTTTTTCTATGCCGATGAGTTCGTCGAACAGCGAATGGTTGTCAGGAATGACGTGAGGCTCGTGCAAGATTTGCCGCGAAAATTTTAGCACTGCGCGGGCTAGTTGGCCCACCGTCCATTTTCTATCCACTAACACTCTGACTAGAGTATCGAGCTGGAAATAAAAATTTATAAGTATAGCTTAGCAGTTTGAAAGTTGTGTTTTCTGGGCTTGACGGCTCTAATTCAAATTCTGTATACAACTATAATTTTTAAATGTATGTGCTTTTTGGAAAATTATTTAACACTTTGATGAAGGACTGCACTCTTCAGAGTTTTTCATTAAAATGCGTTAGGTCTACCGTAGTACATTTGGCTAGCAAGTGGCCTGTGCCCTTCACATTCTAGAGGCCTAGTAGTTAGATAATAATGGGTAGAATTATACAATTAGTTGGGCAATGTAGTAATTGACAACATGTTAGTTTTTTATTTCATGCATTTTTGTTTCATAACTTTATTTTGACTGAGTAGCCTTCGCGACGGTGCAGCCATGCTCCGTACACGTTTACATGGGAATATTTTTTTTATTTGTTAACATATTTTGATAAAGCCAGTAAATCCAAGTTTAGCATAATAGATACAACAGGGAACCGCATTCGAATCGGTTTTGTTTCTGAGATTAGTGTGCACAGAGGCACAGATAAACAAAGAAGGAAAAAATCTATTCTATATTAATTCTCGTAGTCGGTTCTATTCCTAAAGAAAAACAATAAAAGTTTCTCTTCCATTTCTCATTCTTCTATATCATTAATAATTGCAGAATTTTCCAAAACAAAAAAACAGTCCTTACCTTGAACAACTTCTCATTGCCAAATGTGTAGTATATAAGGGCGGGAACACCGGCCACGCTCGCAGCCAGCCACTGGAGTATCAGCTTCAGTTGTGGATGGCCACGTTGACGTCGGCCGCAGCCCCAATTCCCAGTCGCGACCGGCCTGCACGACCCACCGGACACTATCTTGTGTGCCAGCTCGTTTAACTGGTGAACAAGGAATTTGAAATTAGAATCGAATTTGAAAATAGAATATGTGTCGTTCCTGATTCGCACATGTCAAATTCGGTTCTGATCGAGTGTGACCACGGTGTGCGATTTTTATGTCACATTTATTTTGAACTTAGTATTTAAAATTACTATTTATATGCTTGTAGTAGATAATAATAACATATTAAATTTCTTACTCATTTTACTACAATACATATAGACGAGAGGTACCTCAACAGGTACAGGTACAGAGCAACCTCTGTATCAGCTGAAAATTCTATATGCGAGATTCAAGAACTAACATCATTGTTACAGATATTGGGTTAAGTAAATATACGACTACTACAGCATAGTAGTTTTGTTGGTAGAACAGTCATGTAACATGACGCGTATGAACAATGACAACATTTTTTTAATATTATCACAAAAAAGTTTTCTCTTCGTTAACATTATACTGATTACTTAAAAAAAAAAAACAAAAAATAACCTTTTTTTTTCTATCCTCTGGCAGCAGTACCTAATAAATAGTACCAACGATTAAGTTTTAAAATATTCTAATAATTTTAACTATTCCATTTTTACGGTGACACAGACATGTCGCAGAAATCTGTCCCACAAATCCGTTTTAACTTGAGGAAGCAAATTTGTGACGTCGAAAATTAGCAAATGAGTTTTATATTAGTAAGGCAAGTAATCATATCCTGGAAAAGAGCTAATTACGAATTACATTAATGCTATTTATATATTTATATGTATATTTAGTTCTCTAAAAAGGAATAGTACTTACGTCGTTTTAGCATTACGTACAAACCTTAGTGATAATGTTTGATGTACAATAAGGTTAACATTGTAACTACTTAAAAAGTTTAGCCATTACCCTGTTTTACAGATTATAGCTGATGTCGTTACATGGGTGAATTGACATTGTATTATGTACAAATTAACTTACAGAAATTTCAAACCGTGCAACAAAACATGATCAAAATCATCATCACCACAGATTTATCATGGACTTATGGAAAACTGCATTTAGTCCATAATAATACTACTTTAAAGGATAGTGGTAGCGCTTCACGCCCTTGAGACTTTTCTGTTATCGTTCAGGCCAAACGCGAATTCGACAAGGTTCATTACAATATTAAAAAAAAAATTAAATTATAGACCCATACAAAGAAACATAAAATTTCATAACTGTATTGTTAACTGTTGAGGAGTTCCGTTGTCTGGAGCCAATCCTGAACGAATCAGATCATTTTTGTTATAAAAATGCATTGTCGTCAAGTCGCAAGCTTTATGCAAAATTTCAGCTCCATAGTGTATGTACGTCTAATTAAGTTTGCAAGATTTGTCCCGTAACAACCAAATATAGTAATATAGGTTTCTACACTAATATAGGGTTCTACACTTCAAGTTAAATAAAAGCTTGTAAAAATATACGGGAATGACATGCGGTTCAAAAAATATGACATCTTTTTTTTCCGTAATAATTGTCATTCCCATACCCGTAATGTCATTCCCATACGTTTATGAATTAGCGTTTGACGTGAACGATAACAGAAATGACATTTGTCATGGGATCAGAAAAGGTTCCAAGAGTAGGTGCGATAGTACAGTGCGTTTGTTAGTAGGTAATTGAAAATTAGCGACAGACAGGAGCGTCGGTCTGACCTTCGGTTTCTTAACTTTAATTGTGACAGGCTCGCATTCAACTGTCTCTTCTATCGTCTGTACGATCATGTTAACCACCCAATTAAGTTTTTTCTTCCTAGTGTCCGTTTTTGTATCGGATATTTTTGTAGAACATGTATCTGTGGAGGAATTCAGCGGCTTCTCTCCGCTCTCTCTCTCTCCTGACGTACTCGACTCCGCATTCTCTAACACTTCTTCCGGTATTGACTCTTTTATTTTACGTTTCTGTCAAAAAGTGTTATTAGTAAATTGGATATTTTTCTCTCCATATTGTTAACGGCAGTAGTATTTTTTAATGTGGATTTTAATTCGATTTTTTGGGGAACCTCAGAACTCCGTAGATATGAATGTATTTTTAAGGAGTTTAACTATAAGCACTGATTTACTGTACTATGGCGAGTTAGTATAAAAAGGATTCGAAGATATTAGATTTAAACACCCATGGTGCTTTTATACATGGTGCGATTACGAAAAGCGCACGACAGCAACAAGTAGGTGCCTAGTTGAACGTTGGAAATATTTATTGATTTAGTAAACATAAATGTAGGTAAAATATGATAAAAATAACGTTAAATATTAGTAAATGTTGTCATTTGTGTTTTTGCCCATCCAAAATAAACGTACCTTCTTAGTTTAATATAAAAAAAATATGTTTTTTCTTGTCTCGTTTGGGTATGTGTAAGTAATCCGTTTAAGTTAATGTAAATTTTCTATTCTATCAGTTCAGCTTACTTTTTAATCTTCTACTTACTCGTAAATAAATAGTTCTTAAAATAATTTCATACTTTATAAATCCAAATCAACTAGGTACCTGATTCGCATGTTTTAAAAATAGATTTTTTGGTTATTTAAAAATATAGATGCCAGCCTTCCAAAACTAAGCAATGTACGAATAAAAAAATGGAAATAAATATGTAAAAATCGACATATTTATTTTGAGGAATAAACAAGACTTACCAGGTGAGCCGCAAGACGGTGGCGGTGTCGCGCCAGTTCCAGCGAGAGGGAGCGAGCGGCGAGAGCGAGACGGCGCGGGCCAATGCGGTCGCGCGGTTCCCTTCCGTACAACTCCGCAGCTTCTGCGGACGCGGGGGGTGCGCCGCTCGCCATTGACTCGCTTAGTGTGCGCTTCAATAGGGAACCAGCAAATCTGTAGTAATGTGTAAAATTTATATTGTTTTTACATTTTGCGATATTAATTCCACAATAAACTAATCTTTCAATTTAAGTGATTATAACATGTACAAATTGTTACAGTATATTATTATTTACGACTTATTTACGACCCGGCAGACTTCGTACTGCCTCAATATATAAAAAAGCTAAACGTTCTTAAGTTATCTTATATTATTATCAAACTTAGTATAAATGTTGTAAGGTATTAAGTAGTTAGTAGAAATAATACATTTAAAATGCTAGTATGTTATATAATGTATCAGTATATTACAAAGTGGTAGTTTATACTTATTTATTTTACATAATTTTCTTAGTGTATCGTGTTTGTTGGATATGTAACGATGTTTTAAATATTGCAAAATCAAGTTTAAAACATCGAACATCATTATTTCTAAGGTAAAACAAAATTGTTGTTTTATTAAATTCCTAGCACTTTAATCATGTTTTAAACCTTCCCTGGACTACCACAAATAATTCAAGACCAAAATTAACCAAATCGGTCCAGTCGTTTTCAAGTTTTAGCGAGACTTACGAACAGCAATTCATTTATTTACATATATATATATAAAATAAAATCAAGGCATTAGTGCGAAGATGTGTGGCACTAATGCCTTGATTTTATTTTACTATAAAAAAGGAAATAAGTAAGTACATAAGTTATCTGAATTATAGATAAGTTTAAGTTCAATATTTTTTTAAACAGAGAATACAGTAAGATATACAATACGTAACATTTTAAACGAGTACATTTACCTTATCACAGCTAAATCTCTCGAGTCTAACTCGCGGTTCTTGTTTTCAACATTTTCATTGTCCACTATCGGATCACTTAACCACTGGTTAAATTGTTCGTAAACTTCTTCTAATTCCGACCTGAAAATATTGATGATAGGTATCCATAACTTATCTTCTTGGAAATGAAGCTATAAAACGATTTGTTCAAACTTACGTATACTCAGTGCTAAAACTATATTTGGAGCTGTTTCCAGTATCTTTTCTTCCTAGGATCTGATTTCTGGTCGGTGGGTTTCCGTTATTAATAGATTCTTTTTCTGTTAGAACAAATCCCACAGATCCACCTCGTTTAACCCTGAAAAATGTTGTTGTTTAAAAGGTGCTCGAAGGACCAAAAATATAAATATAGATTTAACGTTCTTTTATATACAGATATTCTTGTATATTAATTCTTCTTTCTTGTAGAACTGTTTTATTAAATTTGTCGAAAAGGCAAGCTAGCCACTGTTCGCCATCACGCCAATGAGTAATCCAAGTATCTGTATTTTTCTATGCCACCCGAAGTCCTGCGACATGGTTGCCTAACGATTATAACGGGGGTTTACGTACCCTCAAAATCACGGAAGCATTCAAGAATTTTCGCCGCCATCTACTGCGTAAAGCAATAGTTAAGCCATGTCGGAGGCCATCGTTCGACTTAAAAACTACCGACCTTTGTTTCACCACTAAACCCTGTACTAAACTGCACTGGTGTAGTAAGAGTATGCAGCCCTTTTTGATCACATGGACTTGGATTGTTCAGGCCAATACCAACCTTATATCATTATCATTGACACCAGCTCCAGATATGCTAATCCCAACAGCGTAGCTGGAGCTGTCAGTAGACCAATCACCGGTCGTGCTGGTGGTGCAGGATTGCTCCGCCTCTCGCCGCAGCGCGTCTCGCAGTCGGTCCGCAAAGCTCAGCCTCCGTTCCTCTGTTGACAGCTCCTTGGAATACTGGAATGAATTCGGTCGAGCACTCTCGCCTCTACCTTCGTCTTCACTGCCTATGGACCAAATTCATCATGGTTTTTTTGACGTGTTCGCTTTCTTATGATTATTGGTTCTTGGTGGTTGCTGGAATAGGTTCTTATGATTATTGTGAACCAGGCATTTATACGCTGTATGTATATGTTAGTTGAAAAAGATTTTATGTGAGCTTAAACACTTATCGTCTTATTATTATTAAGTGTAACGGGTACTAACGATTATTGTAAGTACCTTCATTTCGACTACAGAGTTAATTTATGATGTTGTACGATGGTCACGGCAACACTTACCATAATCAAAGCTATCATTGGCACTGTGGTACTCGTCGTCGCTGGAATTGCAGCTGGAGTAGAGGCTGTCCTGCTGGGCTTCCAGCGTGGCCAGCACTGGGCTCCTGGTCACCGGCAGACACTCGCCGGAGGACCCAAGCACTATGAACCTGCCGCGCCGGTTGTTCAGTGTGCCCGCGTCGGGTGACAACCAACATTTACGTTTTGATATTTCTACACCTAAAAATGTAAAATGTTTTATATACTAGCTGTAGCCAGTTTCAGACCAAGGGGACCAAGAATTTAATGTAATAGCATGTTCAATATATACTCTTTTGACAACTACGAGGTTAGGTGACCCTGCCCACTGCCCCGACCTCGGTACATACATTAAAGTATATCAAGATTAAAACTGCATCTCAAGGACATTATTGAAAAGACAAAGGTTCAAACAAAAATTTAAAAAATGATTGTTTTCGATTTTATTCCTTCATAAAAAGGGGAGTATTCGTTTCTCCTAAATAACTTTATAAACAGATTTATAATATGTATTATTGATATTGACTGAGTGAAATTACTACATGCGAACGTTATGTGGTGAAAAATAAGTCTTTCAAAGTATTGCGATAATACGTAGTTTTGTTATGATGAGTATGTTTCTTACTAGGATCGCTGAGATTGAGGTTAGCTCCACGGTAGTTGACTGGCGAGGGACTCCTGCTGTTGTAGCTGTTGATGGTGCTGCAGGAAGACGCCTGTTTTATCATCACAGTCGCTTCCACTTCCGGGGGAGTGTTGCTCGTCGATTCCCCTGTAAGACATCCAAGAAAATCATATGTATTTTACGATTTATTCTAGAAGGATGTTTTGTATCTTGTAGATAATGCTTTAAACTGTGTCGAGATGACACTGGGTGGTACAAGGTTAGCGACCTGCAAATGGGATCAGTTGGTTTAACTACATCCATTGTTCAGAAATGTGCATCATGGTAGGTTGATTTGAGCGTAAAGGTGAATGAACTCCCTGAGTTCTTTACACATTCAAATATACTCTGAGATGGGTTTATTATAATCCAATATATAAAAATCTCGTGTCACAGTGTTTGTGGTCAAACTCGTAAAGGGATACCGGTCGATTTTCAGGAAATATTTGTATGTATTTAGCAGATCTAAGGATACGCAGTAGGCTATTTTTTGTACCCATAAGTGTTACGCGTAAACCTACTCAGAGTATTATTTTTTAATACTCTGGGACACTTAATCATTTTTTTCCACTATAACCATCAATCCCACTTCCTCGTATTATACTTATACTCTTACATATTTGGAAAAAACGTTTGCTGGATCAGCAAGTACCAAATCAGTATACTGAGGTGTTTACCGATCGGTGATAGCCGCCTCTCCAGTTTCTGAGTATCACGACTCTTCATGGGCGTCTGTTGGAAGGCGAGGAGACACTTGTTGAGTTCCCTCAGTATGTTGTCTTCCTCCCACTGGCCGAGAGGTAACGCGCTGTAGTCTTCCGCATCCATTAGACATACTGTGACCTGAGCAAAAACACAACTTTTTATTCATATCGTCGACGGAAAACAGTAAGGGCGCTTTAGAGTAGGTCAAAGTGTTACGCCCTTAATGCATGTAATAAAGACAGGTGTATACCCTGCCCCTTCCGGTATTGCCATTGGCAGATTTCATAGTGTTCCATAGGTTTTATACAAGAGGTTATGTTAGGATATTTTCACTTGATATATAAAAATTAAGTTCCTAATGGTACGTGCCGTTAAGTATATAGTAGTATAGTAGATCGTTAGCAATTTGAGCAAATACTAACTGTCTTAGGTTCAGCAAGTAGTTCCACGTTAGGTTTTTGTTTCTTGTCACTGATCCTGCTGAAAATCCGAACTCCTTCCACCTTCAACACCTCGTTGTCTTCAAGCGCCTCCACCGACAACATCGCCGGCAGCAGTTCTGGCATCATGAACATTGATAGAGATTCCTGGAAGCATAATCGTTTGATATTTAATTAATGGCGAAACTATACCACCTGAGGCCTGTGGGAAGTTTATTGGATGGGGCCCATAGGGAGAATTGTCACATTTTGTACAGGGGCCCGTGGCATTGTACTAGCGTTGCTACCCTATAGTTACGTCACTGAATTTGACAGTTATTTTGAATATTGACCGTTCGCGTTTGAATCCTGCATGCACTGTGTTTTCGGAGTTATGCATTACATTAATTAGAATATAAAAAAACTCGACCAGGTATCAGATCTTAACAGATAGGGTTCTGTTGTTGCCATAATAACTAGCCTATCCTTGTTACGTTTCCTTTTACATTAATTTTTTATGCTACTGGCAACATTTTTTTTGAGATTTTCAGAACTATTCATTGTTAAACATTATCACAGAATTGTCTTTTATTTTTATTTATGTTATTAAGTTTATAATAAGTAATGGACTTCTTAATTTTACCTTTTTGAATTTCGATAAGTTAGGTATTGGTGCCTCATTATTGGAATTACGTATTGAACATAATTAAGCCAAAAGGATCCAATCCACATCAAAGTCAACATGATCTTATTTAAATAAAATTATTTTGAACACCAATACACATAAATTACATACATTTAAATAAAAAATGCTATCAAAAACTATTTATATTTTATCATTTTTTACTTGAATCTTTTCAACTGATTGATGTTATTTATGTGTAAAATCATTTTGTTATAAAAAAGTAACTTTTAACCTTCATGTGGATTGGATCCTTTTCGCTTAACTACGTCCTTTATCTACCTGCGAGTCTCCGTCTATAAGCGCGTCTCCACCAACTCGACTGCTGGAGAAGCAGACGCGTATCGCAGCGTCATTCTCACACCGCTCTGGTCTTCCTTCGTGCCGCACCAACAACTTACATAACGGCAACGAGCACTCCAACCAGTCTTCTATCGTCAACCATTGTTTTGAAGTCATTACCTGAAATAAGAGTTTATTTATTAGTGTGTCAAAACCATGAAACTTGCCAAAAGTTTGCAACATTTTTTAGAGATACTCGTAAATGGAAACACAAAAAAAAATTGTAAATTGTACTTTTTTGCAGCCATAAGTTCAGGTTTACAATATACATATATATATCTTGATTAATGCTGAAAGTTATTATTCGGATTTAGTAATAACCTCTCTTCTGTGTTCCGTTATAATAACGTTATTAACTCAAACAGTAGATCACGAGGGTTCCTGGGCAATATATGTATTTATTGAAAACACAGTTCCACAGCGTACGCATTTGATACACGCATCAAATGCAATGAAAAATGTTTGTCCTTCAATCTCTGGTTCCCCTGGCTACTCCTGGGACAGCTGGGTACACCTATAGGTATATCACTATCCCTCCATTATCCTTTCCATCTAACCGTTCCAGGTCTTTGAGATATTAATTCTTAATAACTTTTCTGTTATCGTTCACGCCAAACTCTGGTTCAAAAATGTATGGAATCTCTGGTGCAAAAAAATATAGTTTGTTTTTATGTAATAACTCGTATAAATTTTAGAATTAGGGTTTGGCGTGAATGATAACAGGAAAGATATTTGTCTAGGGACGATGAGCTTTCGAAATTGAATGCATGCCCGCTGGCTTGTATAAGATGTTAGTCCAATTTGTGCAAGATGACCCTTAGTTAGATTTCCAAGGCGTAACTTCCAGTCGAGGACCATTTTTTCCCACTAGTTAACGGAAGATATTTAGGTGTGTGTAAGTGTGTGTGATATAAGTGTGTAAGGTGTGTGTGTGGGTGTGTGTGTGGGTGTGTTAAGGTAGTGTGTATAAGCGGAAAACTTAGCTAAAACGTACCTGCCTACTTAACTTAATAGATCCTTCACAGCTACTTTTATCCAGCCACTCGAAGTAATGAATTAAGCTTTTTAATTTATTTCGTTGTGATTTTCTGCAAACAATAAATGTTAATAAATATTATTCTATATATATAATATATCTAAATAATCGTCGAAAAGTGCACTAAATCCAACATCATATTCATATATTTATCAGTTACGATCACGTGAGATTGTCTATTAATTAATTTTGTTACAGCTTAGATACGGGTCGGCATCCTTTTCTTATATGAGTGCCACAAGTTATAGGATATTAGTGTGGCCACATTTATGTGTCTTTTTGGAAGAATTTCCGCTACATAGGTAATACTTAAACGAGTCCTAGGGAACACAAAAAGTATTTACCTATTTGCTATAATTAACTAATTCTTGTGATATTTATTATTCTTTTATCTATGTCGTTTTGAATTAAGTTCAGACAGCATAGCTACAAGATTTTAATTTTGATATACTGAAGCTGAACAACACGCAATACCGCAATTACAATATGAAATAGGCGATAAGTAAATTTTGATTATGCTGTTATATGCACAATGAAGCGGTGATAGCCTAGTGGTTAAGAATTCGGCCTCCTACTAGGGGGTCCGGGCTCGAATCCCAGGGCGCGCAATTCTGACTTTTCGGAGTTATGGACGTTTTAAGCATTTAAATGACACTCGCTATTACGGTGAAGGAAAACATCGTGAGGAAACCCGCATGCCGGGG
>DWJZ01005437.1:0-14059 GCA_018249125.1 Asbolis capucinus | reverse complement strand
TCCTCATTGAGGTCAGGGTAGCACACATCTGCATAATCGATGATTGGAAAAATGAGAGCTTGCACCAGACTTAATTTTGTTTTGTGATAAGCAAGCAGACGAGCAGACGGGGCACCTGCTGGTAAGTGATTACCGCCGTCCACGTACTTTAATACCACCAGACTGGGGTGTTACTAACGCGTTACCAGGAAGGAAGAAATAGACCCGCAAATGCGGGGAAGAGAAAGAGACAAGAAAAGCGGTACATTGCCAGAGTAACTAGGATCAATAACGACAGTAACTGACACCAGATACACCAACAACATACAACTTCAGGACGGGAGACAGAAGAAGAATGGGGAGGATGATAGATGAAGGAGAGGGAGCAAAAAAAAAAAAGATTTAATATACATTATCTTTAATCAATTCATGTAAATTTAAATGTTTCTGCGAGCAAAATTTTTTGTTTTGGAAATGTGAATAAATGTATGGACCTAAAAACAAGAGTATATCAAGGACGGAAAACAATAAGGGCGAAAGTCTTATGAGTACTCTAAAGAGTTACGACCTTATTGTTTTAATAAGTTTTATAATGGCGAAAGTCTTATGAGTTACTCTAAGGAGGAACGGCCTTCTTGTTTTAATTAGTTTTATAATAGCGAAAGCCTTACGACTTAGTCTAAACTCTAAAGAGTTACGGACTTATTGTTTTAATTAGTTTTATAATGGCGAAAGTCTTATGAGTTATTCTAAATTCTAAACAGTTACGGCCTTATTGTTTTTAATAAGTTTAATAATGGCGAAAGTCTTATGAGTTACTCTAAGCTCTAAAGAGTTACGGCCTTATTGTTTTTAATAAGGTTTATAATGGCGGAAGTCTTATGAGTTACTCTAAACTCTAAAGAGTTACGTTCCTTTTTGATGTCGGTTAAAAAAGGTATGTCTAGTAATTTAGCTAGTAATCGGAACAATGGAACCCGGAATAGCACGTGGTAAAAACTAACTTGTCAAGCTAATTAAAGTTATAAAACTCCGCCGTACTAAACTTCTCCGTGTACGGCCTTATTCTAGAATATTTTGGAGTTTCCTGATTAATGCTGTTTTCTTTACATATTATAAGATAATGCTTGACTACAGTCCGACCTGATGGTAAGTGGCGATGTAGTCTTAGATGGTAAAGCACATTAACTTGGAAAAAGTTTATATATTCTTGTAAGGCATCTACATTATATATGAATAGCGTGCATAGTGGAGCAGCGTGGACAGTGTGCTCAAGGCCGTTTCAGTTATAAGAACAGACTTGTGTTTAACAAAAGGCTATTAGTGGATTGAAACTTGTAATAGGCTCAAATTATCTTTATCAACAAGGAGTTTTCACCCTCGTCTTCACCCACGTGGTTGTTAGGATTAATAAAAAGCTATGTATTACTTCAGACTATAATCTATTACTGTGTCAAATTTCATTCAAATCAGTTCAGTTGTTTTTGCGTGCAGGAGAAACAAATATCCATCGATCCTGTCAAACTTTCGCCTTTTAATATTAGTAGGAAGTTTGTTTGTAAATCAAGCAATATAACAAACTAAGGCAATATTTAAACATCACAAGTAATCCAGTGCACGTATTCCTAGATAAAATAATGCTAAAGACACGTTCTACATTTACAAAGAAATCCAAGTTTTAATAGTTGGAAAATACGATATAAAGAGGAGATCAGTTGAGCGCTGGATCCTTCTAATATCACACGTGGCAACACATAAAAAGTTCTCCAACTCAAAACCGTAATTTCCTCTACCTTACCCTTACTATGGTTACTCGGATGAACAATCGAAATCAACTCGATATAACGTCTTGTCGAATCACTTTCGATAGTGAATATTTCGTTGATACGATACGGTATAACTATATGACGATGACTTGCTAATGTGAGTCAATACGTGCTGACATTGAAAGTTTTGGATTAATCCGATATTGTACAAAAATTATAGCAATACCGATGGATAGGATGATTCCGATGGATAGGAATAGGATGAATCCGATATTTTTAAAACTTAGTAACGATATTATCAAAACTTAGTAATTCAACTTGGAATGCCATTTCTGTCATATTTGTCACTTATATCTGTCCAGTTTAAGCTTGAGTTTAGGCGTGAGTTCCAGCATGAGTTTCATTTCATAATGCGAAGGAAAAAAGGCATAGTCGACCACTCTACTCGAAGTGCGGAATGGCAGACTTTACACACCTTTGAGAACTTTATGGAGACGGGTTTCTTCACGATGTTTTCCTTCGCCAAAGCAAGTGATCATAAACTTTCCTCTCAAATTGTGGGTACCCGCGCCCACTAGGGCAGTTATGGCTTGCAATGAAGATATGATTTTTTTATTTTTATTTAAGAGCTCAACCCGAATGCACTTCAACATCATAGATAAGAAAATAATTCGGATTGCTAGGTAAAATAAAATTCAATTTCCAAACGGGTTGTAATTATTATCATTTAAATTCTTAAGGAAAATATTTAAGAAACCAGATACAGTCCACATCCACATCCACAACCAGTTAAACATCACAGGATTGCTACGGAGAATAAGATTCAATTTCGACATTCGATCGAGAACTGATAGTAATCGCCGTAGTATCGTCTAGCTGGAGTTGTGTAAGCCGCGGTATTATTTGTGCTGTTCCAAGTTTTGCTCCACATCTAGATTAACTTACTTTCACGTTCAAAAAGAAATAGAGGAACAATTTTATAGATGAAGATAGAGTCTGTCTAATGAAAGCTAAAGCGGTTCTTTTTAACATTAGCATCATTTTGAAATAAGAGACCACAGAGTAGGCAAACTTTAATTTGAAGTCTCTATTATATTTTTATAAAATTAATTGACAGATTTTTTTAAAGTACTGAATTTTCCAAATGAGATTTTGACTATTGTTCGTTTGAAGTTATACGTACCTAAGAATTATTATAAAACTTACAGTTATGTATCATCCTTACTAATAATATAAATTGGAAATTAACTCTGTTAGTAACCTTTTCCCGTCCAAGCACTAAACCGCTTTTGATGTAATTAGGTACAGAGGTAGAATAGATCTCGGAAGAGCATAGCCTACTTTTTTGTGAAAAAAGGCTTGAAGGTACTGAAACAGGGCACGAGAGTTTTCATTAATGGTCTTTATTATTATTTTGTCTGATCACCAAAGTACAAGCTGACATTTAGTTTGGGGTCAGATAGCCGTGTGTAAGTTGTTCAAGGATATTTATTTATTAAAGAAGATTTTAGCGTAACACATTGTATTCACTACTGTAGTGTTGACTCTAAGGATGAAGAGGGGGAGTCTATGGGGGGGGACAACTATAGAAAATTAAATTTTATATGAACAATATTAAGTGCATTCTACTGAAAAGGTGTACTACTTGAGGCCTACAGCGTACTTTTACGTTTATCCAATGTTTTTGTTATAGCTAGCCAAAGGAACAGACCACTAGACATTTGTAGCATCTGGGTAGCACGTTGCCTTCCAGGAACAGCACACACACAGAGAAGGCGAAGTCGTGCTGACGCCACATCGCTGAAGAAACCGGAATCCTTAATAACACTATATCTAGGCCACGATTGTATGTATGTGGGATCGTATATATACAATGCGTATTTATATACAGAGGTGTAGTTGCGAGGTCAATGGTTATTCCATCACAGGAAAAAAAACAACTTGAACGTAGTTCCCTGAACGCTTCATAGATGGCGCTAACAGTAGGTGCCTTTAAGATGACAGATCGTGAATTAATTTTTTTTTCCCATCAAGAAATACGCAACTCGACTAAAGTCATCTCTTCAAAAATAAATAACAATGATTAATTGTTTAGACACTTATTATAATAATGATTATCCGGCAGTAAAACGATATCCATCAACAGATAGTTTCTATTGTTCGCGGTTATTTATGTTTGCGTGTTTCAAATTCTAGCGAAATTACCTGATTATTGTTTACCGAGGATTGGTCTCCAATTTGAATTGTTCGCAATACCCAAATCGTTTGTTAGAACAGCCATCGTTCTTGCAATTAGATTTACAGATTATCCAACATTTCATTAATTGATTCCTAACAATATATCTATATATGTAGTTTAAATCAATTTGCGAATATAGCCAATATGCACTATTTCGAGAATATTATTTCCGATTCCGTTAACATCGATTTGGAAATCTAATCGTGCTAATCTTTCGGATTTGCATCAACTATCGCAATATCGATTTGGAGTAAAAAAATCTGCTCGTAAAAGCTTGTAGTGTATGTCTCACTGCGAGCGTTAAGCTAAGCTTTAAAAATGACGACATAGCCTCCTAGATCTCTTATTATAAATTCTACTACAAGCAAGTCTCGTTCTAGCTCCAATTCAATTTTAAAATAATATTATTTTCAATGTCAAATACCCAATTCAAGGTGTCATTTACGTGTGTTTGAAAAACTTTAAATACTGAAATTTGTGAAGAAGTCAACCATACTGATATAACGGACAGGCAATGACGGTGGAAACCCTTCAGGCAGTTAGTATTGGCCCTAATAATTACCCTAGTTGCAAGGGACTTCGATTTCCAGGTAGCTAATTAAGTAACAAATAATTTGTCTTCGGATCTTGGGTGATATTTGTGTGTCATTTATGTCACGTATGATATATATTTATTTCGGTTTAGAAACCAAAAGTTCACTAAATTGAAATGTAAATAAATCAACTATAAAAGTAATGGCAAAATATGTAAAAAATTATCAACGATAAAGTCGAAACAAGATAGACAATACTTATCTGTCATCGGTTACGAATTTAAACGAAATAAACTAATAAAACTTTAAAATTATGTAATCTAGTGTAGACCTAAAGAAAAACAAGCCGATGGAAAAAATTATACATAAAAAAAAATTATGACGTATAGGATGAACCCAGTTAAGTTATTATACTTATCATAATAACTATTTTAACATCAAGATGATTAATATTATCTTTAACAGCGAACTAATACACAGTGCGACACTTGCTTAACAGTTTGAATTAGGCTTCGTTCCAACAACAGAAAGAGATGTCAGTTGATAATAGATTTCTATCTCTTTCCAATTAAGTACTTTGACAATATCTGTTACAGGCATCACCAATCTGTTGGATGACAGGGTTTAAACTGGGCAATGTACAGTTTTTTATATAGCAAATTGATGGAAAATTTTAGGGACTAGTTTACGCGCTAATCCAAGCACAGAAACGCTTAAATAATTCTGCTACCAAGTGAATTTTAATAGACCAACGATGTCTGATTTCCAGCATACTGTTTCAAGACTGGTGATAGACGAAGAATGGGAAGGAGGATGCCTGAAGGAGGGGAGTAAAAGGGAAGAACTGGCACTTAAGCCACCTGCCAGAACACGGCGTTTGGCGGCTGGTTCAAGCAAGCAAGTGTGACTGACTTTTGTCGCCTCTCATGACTGCCCTATCTCGGACCCTTGAATGGGATTGAAGTTTGTATTTTAAGCTGCCCAAATAAGAGACAGGTTTTGTACCCTATGTTTTTAGACTAATAGCGTCGAGGGTACTAAACATTTTAATGCAAACGGGTACTCACGATCTGTTCATTATTTTACCGATATTTTGACCCAGTTGCATGTATCATGGTCACGTCAAGACTAATAAATTTTAATATTAAATAATAAACTGATCGTGAATACCCGTTTACATTAAAATGTGTGGGTTGTGTATCCATATACCACTTTAAATCTCCTTTACATTTCCACATCTAAACTTTACTTGAAACAATAAATTGACACAGCGCCGTATAAAGTAAATACGACAAGTCGTAAAATGTCGACGGTACCCCGCCCAAGAGGCGGATACGAAATGTACGACCATTGCAATACTTGATACAAACGATACATGCTACGGCCCAATGTAGCGTTGTTACTGGAAATCCCACTGCACCCTGGATTAGTTAATCGACCTCTGTTAGATTGCCCTAGTTGGAAAAAATACGACTGTTTCGCTGCGACTGAATTTAGATCATGAAGCGGATTTCAAGAGTAAAATGTAGTGTATATACAGGTATCAAAATGTCGGTACATTTTGTATAAGTGTAAAATTTTGGAATGCAATGATTAAAAATCGGTCAAGTGCGAGTCGCCGTTTACAATTGTTTTCCTACCCTGCGCAGTTTACGCCAAAAACAATTTTTGTTACTTCTTTAATTTTAAATTTTATTTTTCGGTTTTATTTAAAATTTAAAACTGCCTAAAAATTTAATTGAACTTTCATGGAATCCTGTTATGCATAGGGCTCTATTGACACCGACAATTTTTCAACTTGATGATAACACCCAATAATAAGTTTGAAACTCATGAATCTTTTACTTAACAATCTTATCAATTAGCACACTAGAAATAATGTGAAAGCGGAAATATTTATTAATATTATAAGATAAATAAATGTATATATTACGAGTTCCCTTATGCGGAGCCAAAAAAACGTAAAAATAAAAATAGTAACGGAACTAAACTAATACGTAAAACAAAAACAAAACAAAAGTAAGCTTTATTAAACATATTTAAAAAAGCTTTAAACAGAGCCCTAATACGGTGAAACATATAAAATTCCATAACCGTATTGTTAACCGTTGGGAAGTTCCCATGAATGAATCCAATTCTGAGCAAAGCAGCAAATCATAGTTATCATAAAAATGCATTGTCTTCAGAATTGAAGCATACAAAATTATATCTCAGTAGTGTGAGAGGAAGTGGGTCTAATTAAGCTTGCAAGTATTGACTCGTAACAAACAAATATACTAACATACTAATATACAAACATACATTTCAAGTTAAATAAAAGCTTCTAAAATAGTAATAGAACTGAACTAATAAAAACAAACGCAAAATAAAAACAAAACGAAATAAATAACTTAGAGAAAAATACACCTTTTCGTATACCTTCTAGAAAATTACACCTCTATGACCCAAATCCGAAAACTAATCCCAAAACTTGATAAAGTGACAAGGTATTACGTGAAAGGGATACGTAGGATCGTATTACGGTTACAACCATATCGCATTAACGGTTTCGGGGCAAACAATCTCACAGAATTGACCGACGGAAACCACTTTAGTTCTAATGTAAGGCTAATGTATACTTATAATATTACAAATGTGGAAGAAACTCTCTCACGGTTTTCTCAATTTAGATACTAAGCCGATTTTAATGAAATTTGGTGAGTACATAAATAGGCTAGAAACTACGAAAGTATAGCCTACGTTTGTTCGCGAAAATAAATAAACAGAGAAAACCTGCGGGAGAAAAAAAACTATCACGCAGACGAAGTCGTGGGTAAAAGCTAGTGATTCATATTAACTATATTCATAATCATTTGAGATACGAGATACTTATTTCTCGACTGGATATATATTCTCCTGTCAACATGTACTTTAAGTACTAGAAAACTCTATAACTATGGATACTGACAACTACTGATGATGAGAGTAAAACGATTTGAAATATGATTGCAGTAAAAAAACCAAAGTGGTACCAAACAACTTAACATGAAGTGCCTATATTATATAATTCAAGAACCGTTCGAGTAGGGCCAGCCTAGATCCTAGAAAATCTCTCCAATTTTTCAGCATGGCGTGACGATAGCTATTGCTAGTCAGCAACCGGTTAGATAACCGGTATAAAACCTATACCGATATAAAATTAAAAAACCGTACGTACGGTACTACAAATTATATCTTGGATACATTTTGCTGTTTTAATAATAATAAAATTGGACCAAACATCTAAATATCGATAGAAATATGTATGCGGAGCGACCCCATGCCTGACCCCATTACTGAGGTGCCAAAAGGGGCTAACCGTATAAACATATTAATACAAGTTTTATATTTACGGTTTTGGACCGGAACTACATAAAGAGTATACGTGACTGAACGGGCCTCGTGTCATAGAGTAACTTGATGACAGAGAGTTTCGTTCACTAGTATTATATGTACATATGTATTATTATCATAATTGTATTATTTTACTCGTTAAGATCTGTTCAGTAGTTGTTGCATAACGGAGTAATAAATATGCATTTATTTATCCATCTATTCATCCATGCATCCATCCTCACAAACTTTCGTATTACAATATTACTAAGAAAGCATTGTGGTCGGACACGGATTCAATTCTGATGAAAAGATTATTTAACTTTTAACTTAAATTATATATATTCTTAGAGTAGAGTAAAACAGCGAAGTAAGTCTATCTATCCTTATGTTGATATTTCAATATTTAATTACCTACTGCTGAAATAAGCGAATAAAAAAAAAGCTTATTCATTCTTGGCTCCAATATTTTTCCACGATACGGAGACAGAAACTATTTATACCAACAATCTAAAAAAAAAAATGTCAGGAAAAACTTGCCAGACCACAAGAAATACGAAACGTTAAACAAATCGCATTTTTTTTTTCAAAAGAACTGCATCAAGACGGCTTCAGCGATAAGAAATGACGGCAATGATAAGGCAGGTGAAAAGTGTCACTTCTATCTATTTTTTTCTTTTTATTTGAGTCTTTTCATTTGTCACTTTATATCTGTCATAAAATGACTTGGTAAAATAAAAGTCTGAGTCAAGCAATGGCTAATAAATATTTTACTCACTAGAAACATTTATAGAAAATATAGAAATAATGTATTCGAGATAGTTAAAAAGTTTCGGTTACTTTTCAAACTTGGTGATCTATATTTGAAGATTACAAAAACCTTTTTTATATTTTAAAGCGGGTAAACAGGAATAGACACAAGGTCACCAGCGCATCACCGGTTAAGAAGGAACTAACAGATCCGTTAGTTGCGATATTTAAAAGAGCGGGGAACATAAACAGGGAAGACAAGCCGATCTATTGTGCAATGGAGGTCAGTAATGTCAACAATAGACAGCTCAAACGTTAACAGTATCTGTGCGTAGTATACTGCTATTATAGGTATAGTAAATAAATATACTTGCATAGGTAAATATCTAAATTCGCATCTGCTGTCTCGGCTTAACATTGAAGGGCTAACGCCAACCAGCACCACCAAGAGAGATGCGACTCACGACGCAGTCAGTGACCGAGCGGCTTAGATTGAAGACGTAGGGCAAGCAACTGAGCCGATATTAACCGTGATTAGTGAAACACAAAATCCACTTTAAGCTGTACAGATAAAAAACTATATAAAACTGGTTTGCGTAGAAATTAGCACAAAATAGGAACGGTGTGACATATTCGTATCTCACGTACTCTCTGTAATAAATATAGTCTGTTCTCTCGAGGGACAAATCCAGTGATGTTGCTGCACAGTATAAAGATTTTATACGAGCTAAGATTTATCAAGTTCTGGTATGAAAAATATAAAGTCATTAATATTTATAATGAGATTAGCCGAGTAACAAGTATAACAGTGTTCACAATTGTTCATGCAAACACCTAACGTTTAAGTGATATTTTGTCAAAATCAACAATTGTCTTTAAAACTACTCGTATTTCGTGAGTTTGTAGTGGGATTTGTTTCCCGTTTAGGCATTTGGGAGAAAATTTTTGGATCTTGGTATAATTATTATTTGAGATTCCCGTATGTCGCTGGTAACATGAAGGACTAACCTATACATTTATATTCATCAGTGTCAGTATATAATCTCTCGGCCTAGAGAAAAATGTCTTTTCTGTTATGATTCACGCCAAACGCTAGTTCAAAAATGTATGTGAATGACATTTTTCAATTAGTATTTGGCATGGTAAAATTAAAGTTGTCTAGGTGGGCTGATCGGCAATAGAAGTCGAGATGTCTCCATAGTCAGACTTACAGCCTGGCTATGTAGCCGTTCATATCGTACGTTTGTCACCAATTCCTTTCTCTAATAAATACAAAGTCACTATATGTGGATATTTTTCACGTTTTCTCTATAATTAACGTACTCTGTACTCTCAAGGGACAGATCCAGTGATATAACTCCTCTGTATGAAGATTTATGCGCCTCCCTTTATCTTATCTCGTTTCTTGTGCAGATATAATACAATTTACGGACTTTCTAGACGAAAACGTGTACTGGACATTGACTAGTAGCGAATGGACACACGGCATCAATCTTCTTGGTGCCTTCATCTAATGAAGAAATAAGAACTTGTCTTTCAAACGATCATAAAATTTGGGCACCTGTAAATAGTGATCGAGTATTTTTCGTAAATCGTTTGCGGAGGTTTTTAGGCCAGGAATTGTTTCTTCGATTAACTCTTTTTATGCTATGTGCTTTGATTTGGACAAGTCTCAGTTCATACTTTCTAGTGGTTCTCATTGGATAGTTCAATTATTAAAAAAATTAAACGATATTTTTATTGCAACAGCATAAAATCATATTTTATTAGTTTTTCAGGTATTGTATTAATACCTGTAATATTACAACCTAGTGTAAAACGTAATAATTTGACAGGTCTAATGGTTAGTGAACCCGAGTGCTACACCGAAGGTCGTGGGTTCAATTTCCATCCAAGTCATTTTTTTCTGTGATGAGCAGGAGTGTTTGTTCTGGGTGTCTGGGTGTAAATATCTATATAAGTATGTACTTAAAAATATATATGTATATGTATCAGTTGTCTGATCATCATAGCACAAGCTATGCTTATTTTGGGGTCAGATGGCTGTGTGTGAGGTGTCCAAGGATATTTATTTGTATTTATTTACTTTTGGCAGATTTTGATGGCATGCTTGTTACAAACTTGACATTTCAATATTTCTCAAAAAAAATCTCGATTTTTAAAAATGTAACTTGAAATAAACTTTCCACAAAATAATTGAAAAAGAAAACCTTTAAAATGAAATAGAACAAGAAAAACTTAAGAACAGATAAAAAGAAAATATAAAAGTTAAGAAAGGACGTAGAACGCACAGTAAAACGTGATGTCAACCCAAAACCGTCGATGTCTCGGAAAACTAATCTAGACGATGAAAGGCCGAAAGCAAACTGCAAAGGGTGATCCGAAGTTGAAGATAATGGTGTGACAAAAAGCCTGGAGATAATGGGGTTGTGATAAAACAGCCGCGGGTGAGCCTTGCATTCGTGACGCGGGTTGCTATTTGTTTAGGTTGGGCCGGTGCGTGGGGTAAGTGATGAGCGATTGATTAATGCGGTTATTTTTCTAAAGCTATCACTGTTTAACTGTCTTTCAGGCTTGATAAATAATAAATTGTTCATTAACTTGTTTATAAGTTGCAGGTGTCTTTGTCCTTAATAATATTGTAAATGGGAAGGGAACTTGTCTTTAAAAAAATTATAAATGCGAAGGAAACTTGTCTTTCTCTGTTGGTCTGTTACGCTTTCAATTAATCACTGAACCGGTTATGATGAAAATTGGTATCGAGTTCAATAAAACTTGAGAAAGAATATATGCTATTTTTATATCGTGAAAAATGTTTGTAGAACATAACTATGACATAACAGTAAGAAAAAATGGACAACGCGGACGTTGTGGTGGAAAAAAAATTACTTATCACAAGTTGCATAGGCAATACTAATCACACTCACAATTCAATGTTTGTAGGTCATAACTATGACATAACAGTAAGAAAAAATGGTCAACGCGGATGTAGTCGTGGAAAAAACTTACTTATCACAAGTTGTATAGGCAATACTAATCACACTCACAATTCACACACACATTCAAATGAGTATAAGGAAACCACATCTCAATTATAATACAACAAAAGTTATTGACCTAACGTCTAATTACCTCATCAATTAATTAATAGAATCGAAAAAATACGTTTTTACGTTTTACGAATTAGTAGTGCCATATAATTTTATTATCATTCAAGGCAACCGATAATCGAATTTAATTGTTAATACTAGATTGCGTCCGAGAAAGACTAGTCAAGAATTTATTAATCTGACACCGCTTACGCATTGGGCCACCGCAGTCCATGTTCGGCGTGCCCCGGGGGTAACAATAAACACCAGGACAGCGCCTAACCAAACTGTTTGGACAACGCGTACTGAATGCGATTGCTATCTGCGGCCTGATTTACCAGGAGGTATTCACGACACCGGAAATATCGGAAACAATGCCGATAGAAAATTAATTCATTGTACTTGAATAATTTATTATTCAAGCAACAATTGTATTGTAGGCGTATATTATTAGATGAACTTTTATTTTTTACGAAAAAAAACACTGGTAGCGATATAGTGAAAGTGTATAGAAAGGTCAATCAAGGAAAAAAGTTTCTAACAAGAATGTATATATTGTTAATTTTCAACTTAAGAACTACGAAAGGTTATATATAAAAAAAAACAATAAATGTAATATATGTTAATTCTGTAATTTTTTGTCGTACACTAACTCTTGGAATATTTAATTAGATAAGCAAAAGGAATCAGCGCTTTGAAAATATTTTTTATAAAAATTACAACATCGCACAATTTTTTTCGCGTAGTATTTTAAAAATCAAATCATTTGCTGTAAATGTAGGATTATATTTAGTATTAGCATGCAATTTTTGATGACAATTCATATAATGGTAATATTTCAAATCATAATTGTTTAATCTAATTTAATTATAACAATTAATATAAAAAAACCAATATATTTAATAACTAAATGTCAAACATAAGAAAATATGTTGTTAAAATTAAATTAAAATCACGTTGTACATATAAAATATAGAATTAATGCGTGATGGATGTAAAATACAGATCTACAGCGTGATAGGATACGAGGGCAAGCTTTGAGCAAGTGTCTCTAGGAGGCCTAGAGCAAATTCCACCACGCTGCTACGATGTCGATTGTTGGAGGGAACCGTTGATTATCACTCCTTGCAGCTTCCACTGCTGGGTCCGAGTCTCCCCCCACAATGTTTCTCACATTCTATCTGATGAAAAAACCATATTTACAATCCAGAAGCTCATCTGTCGACTAAAACCTTCATACATAGTTAACGTCAACAGGTAAAATATATTTTGAAACAACAATGAATTTTAACAGATTACAAAATCTGGTTCGGTTTAAATATTCCCCGGAATTATCTGATAAGCCGTACACTGATCACAGATAATGTTACATTTAACACGCTTCAGCCAAATAGCTTCGTGATTGTTGTCGGCCGCAGGTTATATACAGGATACTGAGAATATACATAGATAATGAACTGGGAGGTAAAAATGCATATAATAATTTACAACAAGTAAAGACAGAAGCCGCGGTAGCTTAGTGAATTGATCGATGGCCTCTCTTAGATCGGTGCTGGGCTGAAACACCATCTAATTTTCAAAAGTGTGTAATTACAAGTTAATTGTAACTTACTTCAGTGGAAGAAAACATCGTGAGAAAACCTACACTCCTGAGAGTTCCCGGTAAAATTCTCAAAGGTTTGTGAAGCTTACTAATCCAGACTTGGCCGCGTGATTATGGTCTGAAGGTATACCCTCAAATTATGAGAGGAGATGCGACCCCGACCCCAGTAGTGGGTCAGTTATGGAAAGACGACAATAATCTAAATAAAGCTTATATACCCACGAACATATCCGTTCGTTAAAATTCAATCTCGAGACACATTGTCGTATTTCAAAAGATTTCATAAAGTCGAAATTCTATTTTAAAACTCATATGAGATACAAGGAAGGAGTTTATATCACTCGATAGGACTCAAAGACGATGAGATGGAAATATTGCTTTATATAGACGTTGACATGAATTAATATAAAGAAATGCGTCTGTACAAAACGTGGGGATTCTTGCAAAGAAATGTCGTACAACTATACTGATATAAACTAACAATAATGAAATATTTCTTTTAGCGAACAATAAAATATGAATGTTAATAATTCCAAGCGATATTTTTGTGTCATATAAAATGATATTGTAATTATAGGTGTAACATGAGTGTTTTAAAATCGTTTCCACAAAACTATACTAATTGATACACTTATCATGTTGGCTATCAATGGCCGTTGCTTTTGACTCGAGTTTTATGTGTCAAAAAATTCCAAGTTACGTATTTCAACTATTAAAATAAATAAAAAAATTGAGGAATAATATGCCAT